>CM021103.1:142528469-142770964 GCA_007115665.2 Sequoiadendron giganteum | reverse complement strand
ACTATGTGCACGACACCTTCATGAAAAAAAATTAAACATTTATGGATTATAGAGGTGATCCCATTCATAGAAGCTAGCCAAGTCATGCCAGCTTCAACTTGAACAAATTTGACTTCAAAATAACATCAAAAATCATGTCAATAGCCCTAGGTCAAACTAGGATGGACAAAGTTATTGAACCATATGGTTTGAGACAGAGAGAATCATGCGTACGGATTGTGGATTTTGTTTCTTTGTACTCCTCCCTCTATAATGAATTCAATAACAATGTTTCTTTTGTAATAACATTCACACGACTTGTGGGGTTGACCAAAACCCTTGTCACAATGTTTCCATTGAGGTAAGTGGGATGTAGAGGGGGGAAGGCTTATTGTTCATAGGCATATCCTGCAAGGTGAATGTCACATCCAATGAACCAGTCACAGGCTATTTAGTGGGAGTAATCATGACCATGTTGACATAGGCCTCAGGTTGAGAGATAAAATTGGAGGGATCGATAATCATGTTGACAAAATGCAACGAAAATGGGTCCATGTATATCTGTAGCTCACTGCTTGCTTTCACCACCGATTTATTTGTATTTTGTTTGCCTCCATCGAGATGAATAGTACCATCCTTGATGCGATCTTGTATCTCATGATGCAGGCACATACAATGTTTGATATCATGTCCATTGACCCAATGGTATTGACAGTAGGTACTTGCATCGTACCAACTAGAGTAAGGTTCCTTAAGAGGCTTAGGATTCTACAAGGTTATGATCTTATCCTTCACCAACTTTTGCAAGTTGGAAGAATATGATTCTACCAGCTTTGTGAAATTTTGGTTGCATTTGAAATCATTGTCATCCACAGTGTCTACTACATTCACAACGACCTTTCCTTTCCCAGAGATTGATACGATGGATTCTCCCTTCAAAATGGGAGTGCAAGGAGGATCCCCCTAACTGAACTACCATTTGTTGATACTCCCGTAGCACCACACATAAATGCGCAAAAGAGGGGTACTTCATAAGGGGAAACTTATCTTTCCAAGGCCTTTGCAGGTTCCCTATGAATACCTTTTGCACGTCTGAGTCGAGCAACGGGTATGAGATTTGTGAGAAGAGCGCTTGATACCACATGATGAAGTTAGTAATATTTTCATTATCTCCCTATTTATATCAGACGAGATCTAAAAAGGTCATATTTGGTCCGATGTTGGCTTGAAATTATCGAAGAAATTAGTTCACTAGTTGATCGAATGAGAAGATGGAATTATCAGGTAAAGAATGGTACCATTCAAGCATTGTATCCTTGAGAGATCGGGGAAATAGTTTTTCCATCAATGCATCATGATGGAAAAAATATGTGCATAGGGCATTAAAGGTGGTCACATGGGTCTATGGATCACCTTTTCCACCATACTTTTTGAACTTCAGGATCTCCATTCCTTTTGGGAAAGGAGTGTTTAAAATTTCCATCGACAGTGGGCTATGTCGAAAAAAGGGTTGGAAGATAGGCTGGGCAAAGGCTTGGGAGAGACTCACCAACTGGCTCTACATCTTACCCATATTCTGAAGGAGAGTATTCAGGATAGGGTCATTGGATGACATAGGACCGGCAAGACCTCCTCTAGAACCACCACTGGAGCCACCTCTAGAATTGCTACTGTGGCCACCATTGGAACAACTGTTGGAGCCACTGCCATGAGCAGGGCCTCCACCAGAGCCACCCCCACTTCTAAATCCACCACCATGACCTCCACTGAAACCACCTCCACCAACACCACCCCCATTACCAAAGCCAACACCACTACTAAATCCTCCATCATCCCACCAAAACCTCCATTTCTAGAGGTGATGGGAGGGGTGAAGCTAAAAACCAAGGAGATCTTGTTCTCTTTGATAGTTTTGGATCTTTCAAAGGTAGAAGGGATGCTGATTGAAGAGACTATGTCAGTCATGTATACAGACGTGGGAGGAATCAATACTCCTAACTGTCTCTCATGTTCTTCAAAAGTGGCTCCTTGTATAATTTTAGCATTAGTTGAAAGGGCACACGCTTCGATCAAACTAGAGAGGCTAGCCAAGAGTTCTATGCCCATTCGGTCTTTTCCCACCATATAATTTAATTTGCTAATAACTTGAGTGGCCCTAGCCAACTTTGGGTTTCTTTCCAAGTGACTCTCTAAGTCACCCAACCCTTTGCAAAGGGTGGAGACATATTTTGAAGGAATATGAATAGCCTCATGCTCATCTATCAATGAAGGTGTGGGAGATGTAGGAGGAGTGGGGATGTGATCGGTTTCATCAAAGATTATAACTCATCCCTCGACAATTTCTCCTGAGTCGAAAGGACCATTGTCAATCTGTAGAAAAATCTTGTAGAGAAACTAGAGGTGACCCTATTCTTATCCATTAGAAGGTGTTGTATACTTCTCTTGAAAATGTACCCAGAAGTTGTGGACTAGGTTGTGATTCTCATAAAATTTCACAACACTCAGGGACACAATGATCACAAGGCACATGGGATAAGTTTCAACACCAACAAATGAATAGATGCAGGTTCACGTCAAGTTCACCAAAAATGTAAGAGAGGGGGACCAACCATGTGCAAGGCCCTAGGTCACAGAGAGCCAAGGGTGGAAGGCTGCCCTAACTTACCTCACTCTAAAGAAATGTATCAAATGAGGGACAACAATTATGATGACTATAATATCCTGTGACCATTCTTCAGACCTGAACAATAATCTGGGCTAGGCAAGTTCACTTTTTGGAGTTGATTCTATGCCTCAGACAACTCTATTTGAGGATGGAAACACAGTTCTAGGACATCAGTGTGACACACTAGTGTCTCTCAGGCATGCTAATGTCTATATAGACAATAATGGACATAGTAAAACTGCCAAAAAGACCTACTAATAGCCTAGCTAACTCAATCTAGATGGTAAGAATAGAATGAGAAAGTATACAAAGTAGATACTGAAATGATAAAGTAAATATACTAGAACTAAGGTGACAAAGATAATCTCCCAAATATGCTCATTCGCTAGTTAGCTCCACATGTTCTCTCACCTACACACAAGAAAGAGGGAAAATTGTTGGGGGTTGTATAGGGGTCTTCCTCAGTCAGACCCCCGTTTTGGTGTTTCCACCTCCATAGACAACCAAGATAGCAATGATAGAGGAATGTATGATAAAGGAGAAAAGAAAGTAGAGAAAACAATAAACACTACAAAATAGTTTTGGTGTTTCCACCTCCATAGACAACCAAGATAGCAATGATAGAGGAATGTATGATAAAGGAGAAAAGAAAGTAGAGAAAACAATAAACACTACAAAATAGTGAAGTGCTACTTAACCAAATCGTAAAGGAGAGGAGTGAAAATGTTACCACCTCCACCAAGAGCTGCTCACTAGCCAATGGTAGAGAAAGAGAGCTTGAACAATCACCACAACCTCAACTATGGTGAAGGGAGGTGTTGCAAAACCTCAAGCCCCTGATACAATGGCTTGTTCCACACTTGATCTATGGAGTTGATGGAGTGTTGTTGTTGCTGCTATGAAGTGCCAAAGTGTTTCTTGAAGTGATGGAAGTGAAGTGAAGGCTCATATATTGCCAAAAGAGATGTAGAATTGCTAAGAAGATGGATTGAATGAGAAAGATAGGAATTTCAAGACCAAAATAGGGGGGAAGATCCATTTTTGGGCCTGCTGGTTGAAGAGGGATGTTTCATTTCACTTCCCAATAGGAAGTGTAACACCTCTATCAGCTTCAGATGTGAGGATTCGTAAGGGACATAAGTGCATCACGTGGATGTCTGCACACCACACGAGCATCTCTGGCAGTTATGCTTCTATTGACGCAAAAGATGAATGCCAAGTGGAATGAAGGCAACTTGCTTATGTGGAATTTTTCCTTCAGATTTGGTTTTCTAAGGTGAGGAATTATAAAAGGTGAATTTGCGTAAGGGGTGAAAATTCATACCTATACATATAGTTTATTGCAAATTTGAATTTGTCACCCATGGATAAAGCATTGTTCTATTCATTTGGTAATCTTTGATGTAATTGATTTGGTCTTTCCTATCAAAGAACAAATCCATATAGAAAATATTTTATACACCTTTAATTATTGTAAAGTTTTATGATAAACCACCCATTCCTTGCTTTATATAATAATTCATTAGAGAATCAACCAAATTTTTGAAGAATTATGTCTAATTTTCAATCTATAGGAATGTATCTATTATTCACAATGTTTATGGTAATTTTGCACAATAGTATCATTTAAAACATTGTTAGGATCACCATCCTAGGTCTTGTAGAGCCCGAAGTGAAGAGGGAAAGCCTAGAAAGCTTTCACCTAGTCGTTAGCCAATCCTCACCATCATTGATAATTGAATTTTAGAAAATTCATAGGTGATTGTTGAGATTAAGTTTGATTCTTAAAAAACAACCAACATGCACAAAATTGAATCTCTTAGAAGGTAATAAATTGCATCAAAATCAATCAAAAACAAGGAAGGAGAAAGGGGAAAACCCTATCTTATAGAGAGTGATGGAAAGAGCTGATTAAAAATAAATTAATCAATGAAAATTAATTTAAATAGCTCACATTAAATCACTATAGGAAAACAAACTCTTGCAACAATTATTCAACTCGGGATGTTAACTTGCAATTGGCAATCACAAATTCTATTAAACTTTGCAAATTTGATTACATAAGTCTAGAAAGGAAAATGGGATGCAATAATCCCTTATAAGACTTATGAAATTCAATATAAAAATATTTTTGACAGAAAATCAAAGCTCTACAACACAAGCTTTCTCCAACACCTACACAATAATCCTCTTAACACAACCACAATCACACAAATTTGCATCAACTGGTGATGTTCTCTGCTCTAAAATCAGCCTCCAACCTACAACAACACTATCCAAACCCTTCCTACAAGAATTACATATGCAAATAAAATTCATTCTTAGTCAATCTATTCTTAGACATGTGAGCTTTTACAAACATAACCATCTCCCAGCTCTTCCAAACAACCTGTAACTCATGCAACCTCAATCCTAGCATTCTATAATCTTCATGGGTTGTTATTTAATAGCCCAAACCTGCAATAATAAAAAAAAAAATGTGTCTCCCAAGAAAACCATTGCTCCCTCTCCTCTCCTTAAAAAATTATGCTTTTAAAATTCTTTCAATGCTTTCAACAATTTCTAGATTCTCCACTACTTGCATAGGAAATCAATTAAAATTAAAATTTTGCCTCCTTATTCCAAGGATGCCATAATCTATGGCTACAAATACTTTTTTTTTTTTTTAAAAAGATAATTAAAACTCATTTAAGATCCACTTAGAGCAGCCCCTCAAAAATAGGAAATAGGCTTTTTCAGGTTTCTTTCCTCCTCTCTTTGACTCTTGAAAAAGAAAGAAGACAAAAATCATCTTGTGTGTCCATTTCTCTAATCCATACTTTTTAGGGATCATGATGAGGTGTTGTAACTCCTCAATTTCAAAAATCCAAATTCCCAATAAGCTTTTGAAATAATTTACAATTAAATATTTAAGTTGTGTTTCTTACTTTTTCACCCCACTAGCCAACTTGTCAATGTGCAAGGAAAATATTTGGGAAATTTAATTATTCAAAAATAAATCATTTTCCATCCTACACCATGAGTTCAAGCTAAAATTAAATTATTTCAACAATCCAAAATTTCGCAATTGAAAATTAACCTTTTTTGTTTATACAAGATATCCAAATGCCACGGATGCTCCTACATCAAACACCCACGGTAGAAAAGAAATATTTCTTGAGTTGTACTAAAAAAAAATTGTATACTTTTTGTCTATACTAGATCCATCTCATTTATTTATCTATTTGAATCTTCTTATTCATCAAATTCTACAATATTACACTATTATATCCTTTCATCTTTACTCATCTACCCTTCATGTATTTCAAAACTTTTAATTTGTCCTCCCACCAATATATTCCAATAGAATTAACAATCAAACATATACCTCCACCTTCAACAAAACAAATTTACTTCATTACCTCTATTGTTTTTTACCTTTCTCCTCTCCTTCCACCATGCCTCCTCCATAAAATTTTATTGTTTCAACACCTTCTGTAAGACATAACATCACAGCAATCTATTTTGCTTCACTCAAAACAATATTAATACCATTATCAAGAGACTCATTTGCCAGTTTCCCTAACAAGGAATCATACTCACAAATAAAAACATCTTTATCTACACTTTTCTCTAACAAATATTTATCATAAAAATCTTCATTTACCTTCACTTTACACTCTTCAAATTCAACTTTATCAAATTGATCAACTGCTGCAATAAATTCTTCATTAAAGCAAACATCAAAATTTGATTTTACCTCACCTTATATTGCATCCTTCATTTCACCTAAGATTAAATCATCCCACCCTTTTTGAACTGCTACCATCTGCATCAATAAATCATCCCCTTCACTTTCTTTTACGTCCTTCAAAGGACACCCTTTTGCTACAAATTCATTATACTCACATTCATCTTCATAACAACATTTATCAAAATTAAATTTTACCTCCACTGCTGCAATTTTTTCTTCCCTTACAATAATTTGATCCCATTCTCTTTCAATCTAAATGAGAAAATCATCCTTCTCAACTTCAAGGGTGTTCCTTAAAGAACTCATGTCTATTGTTGCAATCACTGCAGTCCCATCCTCCATGTCTTCCAATAGACATCCCTCAACTTTAGGTTCCTCAATATTTTCAGACTCATCCTCTCCCTCTTCTTCGATGTCACATGCATGACACTTTTTTACATCCTCTTTCTTTCTTGCATTCAAAAAATCATTAGAAAGATAATAAAAATTACCTTCAAATCTTCTCTTCTCTTGTTTCCTCCTCTCAATCTCTACTCTCATTTCATCTATCTATTGCCACATCTTTATCATTTCTCTTTCTCTGATTTTCCAAATCCTCTCTCTGATTTCCTCTATTTTGAGAATCCTTAGAATCCATCCAATTACAAAATTTATTTTCCTCTTTCTCTTTTCCATTTTCAATACCTCTCAATGCATTAACAACACAAATCTTCAAACCCTTGAGTTTTACTTATGTAAACTGCCTCCTTAAGTGATATGTTTACAAAACCCTATTCAAATATTTACCAATATTATTGTAAACTTCCTCCTTTGGTGATCTATTCACAATCATGGGAACCTTAGTTCCTCAAATCCTCTAAAAATGTCTTCTTAATTTAAATAGCTCACATAAAATCACTACAGGAAAACAAACTCTTGCAACAATTATTCAAATTAGGATGTTAACTTATAATTGACAATCACATATTCTATTTAAATTTGCAATTTTCATTACATAACTCCAAAAAGGAAAATGGGCTACAACAAGCCCTTACAAGACTTTTGAAATTCAATATAAAAATATTTGCTACAAAAAATCAAAGCTTTGCAACACAAGCTTTCTCCAGCACCTACACAATAAACCTCTCAACACAACCACAATCACACACATATGCATCAACTGGTGATGTTCTTGGCTTTGAAATCAGCCTCCAACATATAACAACACCATCCAAACCCTTCCTACAATCATTACATATGTAAATAAAATTGATCCCCAGTTAATCTATTCTCAAACATGTGAACTATTACAAATAGAGCCATCTCTTAGCTCTTCCAAACCACCTATGACTCACGCAACCTCAATCCTGGAATTCTAAAATCTTCATGGGTTGTTGTTTAATAGCCAAAACCTGCAATAATCAACAAAAAATGTGTCTCCCAAGAAGACCATGCCCTCTCCTCTCCTTCAAAAATTATGCTTTTAAAATTCTTTCAATGCTTTCAACAATTTCCAGATTCTCCACAACTTGCATAGGAAATCAATTCAAATTAAAAAAATTCCTCCTTATTCCAGGTACACCATACTCTGTGACTACAAAAAAAAAAAAAGATAATTAAAAATCATTTAAGATTCACTTAGAGAAGCCCCTCAAAAATATGATTTTTCATGTTTCTTTTGTCCTCTCTTTGACTCTCGAAAAAGAAAGAAGACAAAAATTACTTGGGCATCCACTTATCCAATCCCTAATTTTTAGAGATCATGATGAGGTGTTGTAACTCCTTAGTTTCAAAATTCAAAATTCCCAATAAGCTTTTGAAATAATTTGAAATTAAATATTTAAGTTGCTTTTCTTACTTTTTAACCCTACTAGCCAACTTGTCAATGTGCAAGGGAAATATTTGGCGAATTTAATTATTCAAAAATATATCATTTTCCATTCTAAAACATAAGTTCAAGCTAAAATTAACATTTTTCAACAATCCAAAATTTCTCAATTGAAAATTAACCTTTTTTGTTAATACAAGATAGCCAAATTCCATGGATGCTCCTACATCAAAGAGTCATTAACATCCACCTGGGCCACATCACTCAAAAATGTATTGATCATCTGATAAGAGGATTTTGGTAAACCAAAGGCTTCAAGTGTCATCATAAAAAAGGGCCATTACATTCTATCATATGACTTTTCAAAGTCAAGTAGGAGCATGTCAATAATATGTCTAGTGGACCTTTCCCATTCCATGGCCTCTCAACTTGTGAGAAGGTTTTCTAATATCTTCCTTTAATGAATCGCATTTGGGTGTTTTTGATGGTGTTTTATGCACTTCACAACACAGGTAATGTGTAGGTACATTACCTCTCTTGAAAGACAATTTCCACAGTCAAATTGCAGAACACTATCCCAAGGTCTCTCGGATGTCAAGTCAGGATGATGCTTGGAATATATCAGTTGATGTATGATGTGATTTGCTAGAATCACAAGGTGGTCTTACATGAGTCAAAGCTGTAGGAGAATCACATCTATGAACATAGTTCTTTGGATAGGAAATTACTGCACTTTGATGCAAGTTCAAACAACAGTCTTGAACTCCATCCTTTCATTGAATTTGACTTTACAATGTGCAATGAACCTTAGCATAGGTTATCTCTTAAAAAAAAAGGGAAAAGGGCAAGGAAGAGAGAGGGTTCCTGGACCTACAACTATCGATGAACAGTGATCATGGAGGTTCCTGCTGTGGACAGTTTCCTTAAAATAGAATTTCACTTAACTAGAAATTTCACAATGTCATGAAATCTATGCTATCTTCTAAGGACTACATATATTTCATCATTCATTCGCCATACAGATGTGAATAAAGATGAAGTTTAAAGAGCAACTATAAAATCATGGTCCAAACTAACTTTACACAGTCACTTACCAGCAGCAAATGACTAAAGGTATGGACAAGAAAAGCATACACACAGCATGAATCTTCATAACCAAAGACAACATTACTAAATCTACCAAGGATGACTGAAAGGAAACTAAGAATAGAAAAATAACTTGAACTAGAATCTTAACTTATTGGAGAAGAATCATGAAACATGTGAAGAAATCCAAAATACACCAAGAAATGACTATATTTTTATTGCAATTTCTGCAACATGCCTTTACAACAACTAAACTCCCTTAAAATGAGAGGAGGAGACCCCTATTTATAGTTTTCAAAAATAAAAATGAGTGGCCAAGATTCAATTCTATTGTGTGGAAAAGATTCACTTTACAACAAGGTTTCACCTACCCCCAAATATATTACATTTTATAACCATCTTTTGTCTTTTCCCTGTTTTGTCTTCTAGTGGCAGCATTGTAGCATTTTATCTTTTTGTTGATTGCCCTTTGTTGCAGCTATTCTTTCAGAAATTCTTCATCGATGACAGGGTTTCCTTCGCGCTTCTTCAAAGCCGCATACTCCATGAATCTCAAGATCATCGGCTAGAGCTTGTTGACCTTAATGATGTCAGATCTTAACACTTGATAACTCCATTCTTTGAAATTGTTAATGAACTTTTCCCAGTCTTCATCATACTTGGCAGCGCTGTCTTTGAAAAGCTTAGACTGGGCAAAAAGCTCATGTAGCATAGCTCATAAAATTTTTGGTGACTTCGGCTGACATTCCTTTCTCTATCCTTCCTCGAAAGTGTGGCTTTATGCTTTCCAGATTGATCTTAACAACAAGTATCTCATACCCTATTATCAACTTGAGATATTTAGCACAATCTCCTCTAGCCTCCTTGGCCCATTCGATATCTAGAAATAATCTTTCTAAGATCTTCTCCAGCCTCCCCTTTCAGTGATCAAAGTCCCGCTTCCATACATCCATTACCCAATGGTCATCGTCCTTGAAGGAAAGGTCCTTTTCCCATACCTCACTTGGTAGTGTGAGGATAGCCTCGATTTTTGGATAGGCACTCTTATGATTTGCTTTGTGCCTTCAAGAGACGTCTGTACTTCTAGGAAATTATTTGTTGTTTGGACAGCCAAATTGATGCCCGTATTTCCAATGTCCAAGACCTACTAGAACCAAGTTTTCGTGGTCTTATCCAAATTTCTCCTCATTTCCAGCTTGTTAATCTGTTCCTGGGAAAGTAACTGCGGTGGGGCCAATTACATGGTAGGTTGTTCATTAGGAGATGACCATTGCTGAATGTAGGCCATCAAATCAACCACTTGTGCCTTGAGCTCTTCCTTTGAAACCTTATCTTGCTGGATAAGGTGCACCACTGTGGCAACTAATTCTTGGAGGTGGTCGACTTTATGTTCCCTAGTAGCTACTCCTAGGTTGATGGTGGAGACGTTATAACTTATTCCCTATTTTCCAACCACCGGGCGTAGCTATTTGCACTGCCTTGGATCCAGAGGCATCCATTGTTACCTTAGACCTGATTCTTGGCTTCTTCTCCTTCTTGGTCATAATTTGAGCTCTAGCCAATATTGCCTCCAGCCTTGCTTTCAGATCCTTTAGGGTAGGAGTTCTCTTTTCGAGCTGCCTTTCTAACTAGTCAGGCATTTCAAAGTCCTGCCTCGGGTGATTCCCATTGACCTTTGTTGTCGACCACCCTAAGCTCAATGGCCTTGGCATTAAGGGTCTCCTACTTATCCCTTGCATCCTCCTTCTCCTCATCAAAATCTTGTATGAGAGTTATGCATTTGGTAGGAGATTTGGTGAGCAGCTGCTCTTTAGGGTGGTCTTTCCTTTCAACACCCTTTTCTTCTTCTTCCTGGTCATGCTCATCTTCCTTGGGTTTATCCTCTTGTTCATCTTCGTGGAGGGATGCCTCTTCCTCATGCTCCAGGGTTTGACCGTGTCCTTCCGTAGGAGACCTACTGCCTTTAGTCCCTGGAACAACAACTCTTTCTTCAATGGTAAGCTGTCCTTCAGCTTCTTTGTCTTCGATCTCCTTAAGTTGCTTGTTCCACTTTGCATCGTGCTCTGGATCAACTGTCTCTTGGATTATTTTCATTCCTTGATCCTTGCTGCCCTCACTAGAAGACTCATAGGTCACCTCATCGATAACCCGATGTTCATAGATGGGATGCTCATGATACATAAATTCCTCATCTTTTGGCCTCTTGGTTGTCTCTTGTTGTCATCACTCGAGCTCATCTGAGATTTGCATTGTTGCCTCCATCCTCGATGGTTGTGTAGGAGGAGGGAGAGTTGGGTCATTAACCATTGCTTGGGCTATTGCATCTTGCACCATTGGATTTGCAAGCATTCCTGAAAGTTTGGATGACACATTTTGCATATATTTAATGAAGGACTCTGGGAGAGTCAGGCCAGGCATTGCAATAGTAGTTGAAGTGGGTGGAAGGGAAGGAGACATGGAGGATGATGAGATTGGTGAGGTTGTGGTGAAGGATGAATCCACCGATATGACCTGCATGATCGAAGAGGTGAAGGTGAGGTGGACAAAAATGTCCACCGCAGGTGGAGATGAAGCATCCATTGTAAGTGAAGTGGGTGGAATGGTGGAAATAGCAGCAAAAGCTGCAATAGAAGATGAAGTAGGTGGAGACCTTGGTGGGTCAGCCTCCATATCCTCACCCTCTTGGAGTGGATCCTCAGGTATCACAGGCATCTCCATGACGCTACCCATTCTTCTATGTTTCTTAGGAGGCTTGCCCTCCAAGGCCTTTCTGGCGTACACCTTTGGATTATGTTGCTACTCATCAACCTCCTTCCTCTTCCTTGACTTAGCAAATGGCAGATACTTATATGTTTCTCCAGTCGTAGTAGTAGTTGTCCCACTATCAGAACCACTTGGCTCATTCTCGAGTCCCTTAAATGTCAAGGCGACTCCTTGTTGCTTTAATTGAGTGACCTGCCTATTGATCCATGCCTTTGTACGAGACTCAATGGGCTTGGTAAGAATGTCGAGGTCATCAACCTCTTGCTCATCCCAATCAATTAAAGGAAGTGATAGATTCGCAATGGAACTATACCTTGGGTTGATCATTGTGCTCTCATCTTCCTCTAGCTGATCTGGTATTGGACACAAGTTTACCCTTTTCATGGAGTAGGTGGTCATACGCATATAATTCTGTATCCGCACTTCAAAGTCATCTTTGCAATTAGCCCAAAAATCCTCAATGTGGTCGAGGTGGGTGTACTCTGGTCCAAGTGCCTTTCTAATGTGACCATATGGGTCCATCCGTGGCCTGGCTATATGCTGCCTGAAGTGATACTCGACCAGCTCCTTTTCTGAGTTTCCTACACACTGGGAAGTATGAATTTGATATAACCCCTAGCCAAGTTTGAGGGGATAGGGGGTTCCAGCTAGATGCTTACTGCTCAGAATATGGTGTATATGTCATAGCTGCCATGTTAGCTCCAAGAGTATAATCTGGTCATTAGGGTATCGAGGTAGCTTATTCGGTCTTTCTATGAATCCTTGGGCGTGAATGTAGGTGAACTTGGGGAATTGTATAAACAAGAAGGCGTAGTGCTTGAGAAGGGCCCTAACACTTTGAGAGACTCTTCTCTCAAAATCACCTCCCAGAGATTGAATGATATATGCAGTAAAAGCATCATTCACCCGACAGTAGTCCCGCTTGAAATTCTTGTATTGCAGCCACGGGTATCTGTCGTAGGGCTTGAGCTCTCTTCTCGGTGCCTCATTGGGAATTGCAAAAAATCCATGATAATGCCACTGATTGGCAAGCGAGTAGACCAGGTAAGATGTCATGTATAATTTGGAGGTCTTTCTTACATTGACGAATTGCTCATGAAAGCAATTGTTGATGATCTCTCCCTAATAGAATGTAGTGTCACTCCCACGGACAATTTGTTCAACAAAGTACAACATCCATTCTTGGAAGAAGCTCGTAGCAGGAAGGCCCATTACTCTGCTTAGTAGGGTGACCAAGTCGTGATAGTCTTCAAAGAAGTCGCTGCAGTAGAGCTCTTGGAGAACTTTGGCAGCACTGGCCCGCCTGTCTTTCAACCCATATTGGTTGATCAGTTTCTTGCACTTTATAGGATCTTGATCCCATAATGCTTTACACTCCTCTATGGTTGGGGCCTCCATGGTCTTGAAGGTGGGGATGTGGAAGGTGTTAGTTATCCCGACAGGGGAAATATCAGCTAGGATGTTGCCATCCCTGTCCACGATGGTTCTTGTTTCAATTTGGTATGCCTCTTGGCATGCCATTACCAGCTGGGGGGCCACTAAGGTGGGAGAGAAACTAGTAGCTTTGGAAAGTCCAATGCTTCTAATCAGCTTTGCATTGTTTGTCTTTGGTTCTACCTTGACCCTTCACGTAAATTCATCAATTTTGACTTGCCCGATATTGGTATCTGTGATGTTCTTCCAACTGGTTATGACCTTGGAATACAAAGGCACCCCTTGGAATTGATACTTCATTTGATCCTTGTCTTCTTTGCCTCGAGGGGCTTTGGCGGCTCTTTTCCCTTTGTCCTTGGCCGTCCTAGAGGCCTCTACACTAGATTCCATAAATCTTGCACAGAGAGACGGGAGTTAGTGACATTAACATGAGAGAGCGGCCTCAAACAAATCCCTGCAACTCAAGGTTATATCCACAACATTTATCTAAGAAAAGTCTAACACTTGATAAAAACATCATTGGAAGGCAAACAGGTGACCCGGGTTCCAAGGGCCATACCTCCTCTGACAGAATATCATTTGAAAGGGCAAATGAGGCAAGGCATTCTCGATGCCTTTTCTCGATCCTGGATTTGTTCAATGAAGGGTTGGTGTGAAATAAGGTTTATTTTTAGGAAGTGGGTCAAAGTCCATTTTTGATTTGGAGGCCATTTGAGCCATCATTCATGCATTCGGGCTTCAGTTGCAGGAAAGTCATCTAGGGTTGGCTATTTAAAATAGTGCAGGGAAAACAACATTCCGGGAGTCAGGTTTTGGAGTCCGGATTGCCGGGGTCAGAAAGCTGCTATGAGATAGCCGTGCGAAATGGCGAAACGCGGATGAAATTTCAGTGACAGAAATCCGAAAGGTTATACCTGAGGTAGATTTAATAGTTGGCGAAAAACTCAACGGTGAATGGAGGGTTCAGGTCCGGTGTCCGGAAAGGTGGATAGGCTTGGCTGTCCGGGATGACGAAAGCGACATGGAATTCTGGAGGCTGGGGTCTAGAAGGAGTTTGGACATTTGAGTTTCCCATTTAAATGTGCAAAGCAGAGGGACGACTGGGGCTTGGGAGCCAGAAAGACATGCAATGGTAGCCATTTGAAACGGCGAAGTAGGGACAGTGGCGCAGGGATGGAAGTCCGGGTGCGAGGGACTGGGGACAGCCTCGCAGTTTGTTTTTTTGTTTGCAGTTATGATGGACTTCACGTGTTTGGTGTTTGATATTCGGAAGGATGTAGGAAGAAAGCCATTTGGAATAGTGGAGGTACAACGGAAACCTAAGAGGGGAAGTCTGGAGGCCGAGACCCAGGGTGAGTTTTGACATTGTCAATATTTTCAAGTTTTTAACTTTCGTGCACAGCCGTGGAGAGGTTTGGGCCCAAAGGAGGTGGTTGCCTATTCTAAAGAATAGTGACGGGGAGGTCAAACTCCAGTTTCAATTTTGGGCTACCAATCTCATGATTTTAAATCTTTTAATTTGTAGGTTTTTGGTAGGGGACACTCTCTTACCAATTTTCAAATTCACTTTGGATTTTTACTTAATTTCAAGCCCATAGTTGCGAGAATGAGGAAAGGGAAGGTGGGCAGCAAACCTACCTTGAATCCCCAAAGAAGTTCGATGCCAAATTTGCAAGAAATGACGAAGCTGGATCTCGGGAATGGAAGCGGAGAATGCTGGGTCGGAGAGCACTTTGAATTCCTTTCTGTCATGTGAAAATGAAAGGTCAAAACTCATTTAAATAGCCCCCAGTGCCATCAATACACCAGTAAATTCTCGGTACGGTGGCAGGTAAGGTAGGTAGATTCAAATTTCTCAGGGGGTGGCGGGAGGTCCAAGTTTTGGTGGCAGGAAAGACGTTGAGCCACGACTGCTTGAAAATCTGCGAAATGCAAATCAAACAACGAATAGGAAGCTGGGGTTCGAGGTCCGAAAGGACGTCGACCAACGGCCGTGTGGAACAACGAAACTCAGATGAAATTTTGAAAATAGAAATCTGAGAGCTAGGGTCCGGTGTCCATGGAGACATATTTGCAGAGCCGTCAAGTTTAACAAATAGCTCGGGCAACCATCATGGCACTGGGATTCGGAGGTCGGGAAGATGCCAACTATTGGCCACGGAGAACGGCAAAGCCGACTTAGAAACTCATGAAGGGAAACCTAAGGGTCGGGGCCCAGAAGGCACCATGGATGTTAGAAAGGCCAACAATCAGGTAAGACCCGAAAGGGCTCAAGATTTGGCATTTTCCAGAGGGGAAAAATTATGTCAACCCTAAAATGTGACTTTTGAGAATGTGTTGACCATCAAGGACGTAAAAATGGGCATGCAAAATGTGGAAAAGCAAAAAGGACCCGGCAAGCCAAAAGAAAAGAGAGGGTCCTCATTTTGAATGGGGTGTGTGTGCAAGAGGCACAACAAATGGTGACTCCACTGGGAGAACGCTCCCGATGTTCTAGAGATAAATATTCATTCTGAACCCATGATCTCTAGTTTCACATGCCAGAGTTGATTTTCAAAATTGAACTAAGAGCAAGTTAAGGAAGGCGAAATTGAATCACGCAGTGACATCATCATGGAGGTGTGTGCTTGATAAGTTCATTTTTTTTCCTTAGAGATAGCACGGGAAACCACTAATCGGGAAGGACAAGCTATGTAGTTCGCCTGACCCCAAAAGTAACTTGGACATTGCTCCTCTTCTAGTCAGGCGTTCATAGCCCTTATGGAGTTATTGTTGTGACCCCATGAACATAGCTCTACTGCTAGCCAGGTGTCCATAGCCCCAGTAGAGATATTCACAAACCCATATGGTTGTTATCTTCATTTTTTCTATTCTTCTCATTTGATTTCTTTTCAACATTTTTCTTTTTCCTTTCTGTTCAACTGTGTAAGCAACGAAGCTTACTATGGGCTTGGGAATCACAGTGGTCACTAGAGAAAACTTTAGATTTTTCACTAATCCAACCTTCTCAATAATCACCATACCATTCTTTGGAAGTTTTTTAAAATGTGTTTTTGTTTATTCCATGATAGACACAGGAAATTCAATCGAAACACCATCCTAGGTTAGTTCAGAGTTTGAAAGTTGAAAAGCAATGCTTAGGGGATTTCGGAGGTTAGTAATAGGGAATGAAGGCTTATCTAGAGAATAGTGCAAGAGCGAGCAGTAGGGAAAATCGTTTATTGAGCCAAGCATGGCCACCACAGCAGAATAGGGATACTCTTTCAAGGCCAAAATAAGAACAGTCGGGGAATGCGCAAAACAAAACAAAAGGAAAGGAAAAAGCAAGGAAACCTACCCTAACCTATGTATAGGTATTTACACAAATAGCTTGAGAAGAGATCAAGCTTGGAAGTAATGCTTAAGGTGCTTCCCGTTGATGGGTAACGAGATATCTTCACCAGTCAAAGTCTTTAAATGAAAAGCATTTTATCCAAGGATTTCAGCAATCTGAAAGGGGCCAAGCCAAAGCTTATCGAATTTTTATGTCCCCCTTTCTTTTCGTGGGCCTTGTCCCAATAAAGGACCAGATCAAAAATCCTTAATTTTGGCTCGACGGTCGAACCATCTTTAGACTACGCCCTGATGTTTGGTGAAATTTTCTATCGCACGGTCTCATACTTCTTCTAGTGTAGTAGCTCAGCGGGGCAAGTTTCTCTGCGGTCTCACCCTTCATAAAAATCATTGATGAACTGGAGGGTATGGATTTTCAAATGTGTAGGGAAAATGGGCTCCAAGCCATAAACGAGATGGTATGGGGAATCTCCAAGGGCAGCCTTGTGATGGGTACAGTCTGCCCAAAGGGAAAAACGAAGTTGGGTATGCTAGTCTTTGGGATTCCTATCTAGTAGCTTCTTGATCATAGTGATCAAGTTCTTGTTGGTTGACTCAATAAGGCTATTACCTTGAGGGTAATAATTGGAGGAAAACTTAAGGGTGATACCATAATCAAAGGCCCAACCCATGAATTTTAATGAAGAAAATGCAAGACCATTATCACATACCAGCGCATAAGGATAGCCAAAGCGATTTAAAATAAAACTTTCTAGAAAATTAATTACTACTTCAGTTGTGCATTACCTACAAGCGATTGCTTTTGTCCACCTAGTACAATCATCAGTAGCGATCAAAATGTACTTGTGTCCAGTAGATGATGGAGGGCTTACCGGACCAATGAAGTCAAGACCCCACTACGCGAACGACCTTACCTCCAAAATAGGTTGCAACAGGACAACAACATTCCTTTCTTGGGTGGCAGTAGTCTGGCATATGTGGCAGGTACGGACATGACCGTGAGAATCCTTGAAAATTGTAGGCCAATAGTACCCAACTCTTAATCTGATGCACAGTTGATAAATTGGAACCATGACCAGTCCTAAACTTATCATGAAACTCTTTGAGAACACGAGCAACTTCTTCTTTACCAAGGCATCTCAAATAGATACCTTCATGGTTCCTTTTGTACAATATGGCACCCTACAATATGTAACTACTTCTTTTCAATCTAACGGCTTGCCTTTGGATCCCCTCCAGATGAGGTGGGCATTTATGATTCAATAGGTAATATACTATGTCATTGTACCATTCCCCTGGAGAGACATCTTCTAGCTGGTACTGTTGCACTGTGAGTTTGGGCCCAACCTGAATAACCACTTTTGCCATCATTTTGGCAAGTGCCTATCCTCTCACCAACCTCATTGGTTGGATTTCCATATCATACTTCTGTAGCAATGCAATCCATTTTTCCCTTCTCTCTCCTAGCTTGTTTTGCTTGAGTAATGTCTTCACCCCAGGGTCAGAACTATAGCAAACACTTTGTTGTGCAAGATATAATGCCTGAACTTCTTGACCCCCTTAACAAGGGCATAGGATTGTTTTTCGACATTGTGATACTGTAGCTTAGCATCCTTTAGAGGGTTACTCATGAAGGTGATTGGATGTTTGCTCCCCTCATCATCCTTCTGTGTCAAGATATTGGCACATGAATGATCTGAAGTGAATGAGTAGATGTAGAAGGGCTTCAGGTAGTTGGGGTTGACCAGCACAGGGGCATCAACAATTTCCTTCTTAATTTCCCCAAAATCGTGCTTTGCTTCTGGGGTCCACTCGACCTTGGCATCCTATTTTAGCATAGCATTGAGTGGTTTGACGATTTTCGTGAAGCCTGTGATAAACTTGCGGACAAAGTTGATCTTTTTGAAAAAATATTTTAATTCCTTTTTGTTGCTTGGCAGCTAAATCTTCATGATTGATTGGATACGCTTGGGGTTGATAGAAATTCCCCTCTCTGATAGGACATGTCCAAGGAGCTTCCTTCAGTGACATCGAAGATACACTTCTTTGGATTTAGGGAAACCCTAAATTCATGACATCTCTGAAAGACTTTGCATAGGTCAGCGACATGATTACCCCGCTACTTTGAGAACACTGTCAAATCATCCATGTAGATGATTATACACTTGTTGATCAGGTCCTTGAAAGCAATATCCATGGCACACTGAAAAGTAGCACCAGCATTGATTAGTCCGAATGACATTCATCTATAAACGAAGGTTCCCCATTTGGTGGTGAATGTCATTTTGTGTCGATCTTTGTACTATACCATGACCTGCTTGTACCCCGAATATCCATCCAAGAAGGACATCATTTGAGATTTGTTTACTATCTACAACACCTCATCTAATGAAGGTACAGGATAGTTATCCTTTTTTGAGGCTCGGTTCAGGTTGTGGAAGTCGATGCACAATCTGATTTCCTCATTTTTCTTTCTAACAGGGACCAAATTTGCCACCCATTTCAAATGTCTAACCAAAAAAATGATCCTGGCTGACAACAACTTTTGTACTTCCTTGTATATTATCAGTTCCAACAAAGCATTGACAGGGCGTTGCCGCTGTTGAAATGGCTTCGCATCTAGTCTAAGAGGGATGGTGTGGTGATAATTGACTTATCATACATTTTGAGATCCTTGTAGCTCCAGGCGATGACATCGTGGTACTTCTGTAGAGCCTCAAGTATACCCTTTCTTTCCTTAGGACCACACACCTTACCAATGAACATGTTCTTACAATTCCTAGCCATTTTGAGGTTGTAGGTGTCACATTGGCCATTGATGGTATCCTTCTTAGCTTGATGATCTTGATCTCTAATCTGATTCAAGTCAAAGATTCACTCTAATTGGACCATCCCCCTAGGGATGGTATTGGTCTTTAGGTTGATGATCCCTTCTATATCAAGGTCAGCCTCTTGAGGCTCAACCTCATTGATTATCTAGGTAGAAAACACATCTAAACTGGTGATAAAATCCAAGATGTGTTTGTCATCATTGAATACTTGGAAGATGGCTACGTTATTCGGCACTGATGGGGCAGAGGTGAGTTTCATTGTGAATCTTTTGAGGCTTGATAGGGATAGTAGTTTTAGTGTGCTTGACGCATGTGCTAAGGCATTGGAAGTATGATTCCAAGAACATGAGATCAATTGGATATTAAATGCATCTAGTCCTTCTAGTAGATCCCACACCCGGTGCCTGTAGTTGGTGAGTCTTTGATCATAACAGGAATAGATCTTCCTAACTTTCATTATGACCAACTCTGAATCTCCGTATACTTGGAGAATTTTGACTCCTTTTCTTAAAGCCATTAGGAGGCCTAGGACTAAGGCTTCATATTCTACTACGTTATTGGTGCAATAAAATTGAAGTCTATGAGCAGCAAAGTATGACTTACCTCTAGGACTGATCAATTTGAAACTTGCTCCAACCCTGTGCTTGGATTTGGACTCGTCAAAGCGCAATGTCTAGAATCCAAGAGAATCATTGAATGTAGAACCAATAGATCCGACTTTCACCCTCGGTGGGGCCTTCATTTTAGTAACCATTTGGGGAGGTGCAAGGATAGAAAGTGTTTGTTTGGGTGGTGCTGATCCAACTTTCTCCTTCAGAGTGGTTTGTCTTTTAACATGTTCAATTGTTGTTTGACACAAACATCAATCAAACTCTAAGTGAGCAGCATTATGTACCCTGCCCAATTAGGCAACAAGAGTTCCTACAAGTTCATTCGAGCTCCCAAACTAAGTTGGTCTTGTACGCACTTTTCCATGAAATTTTGGATGTCTTCCATCAACCCAAGATTGTCATCCTCTCCTGACTCTTCATCGTCGGATTCTATCAACACTTCAGTGCTTTGAGAGGAATTGGCTAGATTAGCAGGTAGGCTACATAATACAAGGAAAACCTTGCTTGTTCCCTCTTCTTCAAGGAATTCCTTCTCATTCAGATACGATACAAGGGAATAATTCCCCAAATCAGTTTCAACATACAACACTTCATTCGTGTTGTTGTATTTGGTGATCATGAATCTCATATGTGGCTCCTGATTGATCTGAATCTGATTCGGCATTCCTTTCCATGGCAACCACATGTGGGAGTAGTTATTCACGGCGTATCCATTCAATGCCCTCATGAAAGCCCTTCCTAGGATTATACCATACGTATTCGGGATATCAGCTACCTGAATATCTATGGTCTGTTGGATTCAGGGATCGACAACAATTTACATAGGTATTCTATTAATTTCCCCCACTATGCTAGTCTCAATTTTGTCAAGCTGTGTCACCTTCCATCAAGAGGGAGTTGGCATTATTCCAAGTGACTTGCACATGCTCAAGGGCATGACATTGGCTGAAGCCCTTGAATTCAGCAGGCAGTTGTGGAGGTTCTTCCCAAACACGTGGATGATGGTCAGAAAGGGAGGAGTTTCGAATTTCCCTTAAAACAATCCCTTGGAAATGTCCACCTGGGTGACTTGGCCCTTATCTTTCTCATTGCCCCTACTTTGGGTTGGTGCCTAATTAATTACTTTGTCAGGTTATTTTTTTGCTTGCTGACCTACAAGCGAGTCAACCTTACTGTTGAAGATCTATCTAACAACCAGCTCATTTTGCTGATCATAGAAGGAGACTCTCTTAGCTGGAGTTTCTTGAGTTGAACCCACTGGAGTCCGATTTATCATTTTTAAAAAGGCATTCCTAATGATAGGAACCTTTAATAGCTCAAAGATGGACATGCTCAACTTCACCTTTTTAAATTCCTCAGCAATGTACTCCCCCATCTGCTCGACTTCTTGATCATAGGAAATTTTTTTGGAGGAGCTAGTGGGTTGGCTTTGGCCATGGTTTTGTTGTTTGTTCTTGCTGAGGTACCATGTGGGTGTATGGAGAAAACCCAGGTTATTGCTTGCATTTGGATTAGGAGTGGTGCTAAAATTATTCGATGAAGTGGAGGTTGTAAAAGGACCTCCAGCATGACCACCGACCTGCCTATTCCTGAGGTTATAAGGGGTAGTCCGTTGGTGAAACATTTGGAATTCGTCCTCCCTAGTCTCTTCTTCATCCTCTTTAGGACCATTATCTACTGCATCAAAAAGCTAAGCCAAATGACTTTCATAACTTACCTCTTTCGCTTTATCATTGCTGCTCGAGTTAACACCCTCCTACTCTGGTGTGTTGCACTCAGCTTTTGGGGAAGGAACCTGATTCACCACCAACACCAAAGAGTCATACGAGTCGGACGGGATGATGTCTCTGCACCCTGAATTATTGACAACATTCTAGACCTCAACTTGGAAGATGTCGACAGTAGTTTGGAACTCCAGAGAGTCCAGCTCAGAGTGCCGACTTGTTTTGTGTATGTGACACCAACTAGATAAAGTGGCCTAATCCAAGTAAACTCCACTTGCAGTGTTCTCATTACTGCTAGGCTGATCTAGGGGTGTGGGGATGCCACCATTGTTGGGTCTTGTGTTCCACATCATGTTTTGTTTTTGAATTGGCCTTCTATCAAAGTTCTGACCCGAATTCTAACTTTTGTCATAATTATGCCCAGATGACGTGCTGGCATCCCGATTGTCTCGAATTTCATGATGATCTCAGTTATCATGATTAAGATTATCCTGGATGCTCTTTTGCGATGCTTGTAGCTGGTTATTTTGATTCCCCAAGTACATCATTTCTATGGAAATATTCTTGATCATCTCTGTGAGCTCGTCAATCCTATCCTTTTCGGCATTGTTTGGTTGCGACGTTGAATTCTGGAGGAACACAGGTTGTGCAACCGGCTGATTTTGATGAGCGGGTGGGAATTTTGTTGCTTGGAGATACGCCGACACTTGGGATGGCTAAGAATGAGAATTTTGTTGCTGGGGCAACAAATAGTGAGGGACCAGAGGTGCCTTATTCATTAGTTGTTCAGGGTACAGAACCATAGGTAGCTATGGTATTGGGTTCAACAGGGGTGTCTGTTGCTGCAAGGCTTGAGTAAGCCCTTGAATCTACGTTGGATGTGTCATTTTCCTGAGAGAAGGTAGTAGACTAGAAATATTCTGCCCCAGATCTATGCTAGCAATAATGGCCTCAGCGTATGCATCAACCAACTTGGTGGGTGGTGGTCACATTCTTTTTACCAGAGCTGAAGTAAGGCTATCCAATGTTGCATAATAAATAGACAAAACAACAGTGTCATTGAAAATGTACGAGGCCTGCAGCCGAGTGTACACTCTATGAAAGTGATCATTAAATGAGTTGATCAGCTCATTGATCTCCCTTTGAACTGACATGAAGTGTCAGTACGAGTCTGCAGGGCTAATCGAGGTCTTGAATTTCTGCAGGAAAGCCTCCTTCAGAAGAGTCTAAGTGTTGATCATTCTGGCAGGCAAGTTGACATACCAATAAAATGCCTCCTCCTTGAGGGAGTAGGCAAAGAGCCTGCACGCCACGCCCTCATATATAATCTACATAGTCTTCAAGGCTATTTTAAAAATCCTTACATGTTCCTCCATAGTCCTTTGCGGGTCTCAAGCATTGAATTTTGTGCAGAAGCTTTCAGGATTCTTTGGCATATCATGATAGAAGTTGAAGGCGAAAGGGGATGGGTTATTTCCCAACCACACCATAGGTGGAGGCGGTGGAGGTGGATGTGCCATACAGACTGGCAGCTGTATAGGGACAACAACAGGGTTTGATACTGTGTTTGGCTGAAAGGCAGTGTTCAGCCTAGACAGAGTGGCGGCCCGGAAGGCAGTTTGGATCAGATGAGTGGAAGGTAGTGTTTCCAATGATAATGGAGAAGGTAGAGGTGAAAGAGAAGTGAGCTGGTCCGGTGAATTGGAGATGGATGGTTCCCTTCGTTTAGCTCTTTTAGCTCTGATAGGGGGCTGTAATTCCTAAAATTCTCCTTTATTCGATGTAGATCTCAAGACTCATTGAAATCTCTCAGGGGAGAAAGACCCAATTCGATCCATCTTTCTCTCCAAAAATCCCTCCTTCTAGCACCAGTTCTGTTGATGGTGTTTTATGCACTTCTCAACACAGGTAATGCATAGGTGCATTACCTCTCTTGAAAGACAATCTTCCACAATCAAATTACAGAACACTATCCCAAGGTCTCTTGGATATCAGGTCATGATGATGCTTGGAATATATCAGTTGATGTATGATGTGATTTTTTGGAATCACAAGGCGGTCTTACGTGAGTCAAAGTTGTAGGAGAATCAGATCTATGAATAGAGTTCTTTGGATAGGAAATTACTGCACTTTGCTCCAGGTTCAAACAATAGTCTTGAACTCAATCCTTTCGTTGAATTTGACTTTACAATGTGCAATGAACCTTAGCATAGGTTATCTCTTAAAAAAAAAAATGGCAGGGAAGAGAGAGGGTTCCTGGACCTACAACTACCGATGAACAATGATAATGGAGGTTCCTACTGTGGATAGTTTCCTTTTAATAGAATTTCACTTAACCAAAAATTTCACAATGTCATGAAATCTATGCTATCTTCTAAGGACTGCAGATATTTCATCATTCATTCACCATACAGATGTGAATAAAGATGAAGTTTAAAGAGAAGCTATAAAATCATGGTCTAGACTAACTTTACACAGTCACTTACCAACAACAAATGACTAAAGGTATGGACAAGAAAAGAATACACAACATGAATCGTCATAACCAAAGACAACATTACTAAATCTACCAAGGATGGCTAAAAGGAAACTAAGAATAGAAAAATAACTTGAACTAGAATCTTAACTTATTGGAGAAGAATCATGAAACATGTGAAGAAATCCAAAATACACCAAGAAATGACTGTATTTCTATTGCAATTTTTGCAACATGCCTTTACAACAACTAAACTCCCTTAAAATGAGAGGAGGAGACCCCTATTTATAGTTTTTAAAAAGAAAAATGAGTGGCCAAGATTCAATTCTATTGTGTGGCCAACATTCACTTTATAGCAGAGTTTCACCTACCCCCAAAAATATTACATTTTATAAACATCTTTTATCTTTTCCCTGTTTTGTCTTCTAGTGGCAACACTGTAGCATTTTGTCTTTTTGCTGATTGCCCTTTGCTACAGCTATTCTTTCAGAAATTCTTCATCGATGATAGGGTTTCCTTCATGCTTCTTCAAAGCCACATACTCCATGAATCTCAAGATCATCGGTCGGAGCTTGTCGACCTCAATGATGTTAGATCTTAACACTTGATAACTTCATTCTTTGGAATTGTTAACGAGCTTTTCCCAGTCTTCATCATACTTGGCAATGTTGTCTTTGAAAAGATTAGATGGGGCGAAAGCTCATGCAACATAGCTCATAAAATCTATGGTGACTTCAGATGAAATTCCTTTCTCCATCCTTCCTCAAAAGTGTGGCTTTACGATTTTCGGATTGATCTTAATAGCAGGTATCTCATACCCTGTTATCAACTTGAGATATTTAGCACAATCTCCTCTGGCCTCCTTGGCCCATTCGATATCTGGAATTTCTCTTTCTAAGATCTACTCCAGCCTCCCCTTTCGGTGATCAAAGTCTCACTTCCATACATCCATTAGCCAATGGTCATTGTCCTTGAAGGCAAGGTCCTTTTCCCATACCTCACTTGGCAGTGAGAGGATAGCCTCAATTTTCAGATAGGCACTCTTATACTTCTTTGGGAACCCCTCGTAGATTTGCTTCATGCCTCTGTACTTCTAGGAACTTATTTTTTGTTTGGACAACCAAATTGATGCCCATATTTCCAATGTCCAAGACCTATCGGAACCAAGTTTTTGTGGTCTTATCCAAATTTCTCCTCATTTCCAGCTTCTTAATCTATTCCTGGGACAACAACTATGGCGGGGCCAATGACATGGTAGGTTGTTCAATAGGAGATGACAATTGCTGAATTTAGGCCATCAGATCAGCCACCTATGCCTTGAGCTGTTCCTTTGAAACCTTATCTTGCTGGATAAGGTGCACCACTGTGGTGACTGATTCTTGGAAGTGGTCGACCTTCTGTTCCCTAGTAGCTACTCCCAAGTCGATGGTGGAGACGTTATAGATTATTCCTTGTTCTCCAACCATCTACGTAGCTATTTGCACTACCTTGGATCTGGAGACATCCATTGTTACCGTAGATCTGATTCTTGGGTTCTTCTCCTTCTTGGTCATAATCTGAGTTCTGGCCAATATTGTCTCCAGCCTTGCTTTCAGATCCTTTAGGGTGGGAGTTCTCTTTTCGAGCTACCTTTCTAACTAGTTGGGCATCTAAGGTCCTGCCTTGGGTGATTCTTGTTGACCTTTGTTTTCCTCCACCCTAAGCTCAACGGCCTTGGCATTAAGGGTCTCCTACTTAGCCCTTGCATCCTCCTTCTCCTCATCAGAATCTTGTATGAGAGTTATGCATTTGGTAGGAGATTTGGTGAGCAGCTGCTCTTTAGGGTGGTCTTTCCTTTCAACACCCTTTTCTTCTTCTTCCCACTCATGCTCATCTTCCTCAAGTTTATCCTCTTGTTCATCTTCATGGAGGGATGCCTCTTCCTCATGCTCTGGGGTTTAACCATGTCCTTCCATAGGAGACCTACTGCCTTTAGTCCCTGGAACAACAACTCTTTCTTCAATGGTAAGCTATCCTTCATCTTCTTTGTCTTCGATCTCCTTAAGTTGCTTGTTCCACTCTGCATTGAGCTTTGGGTCAGCTGTCTCTTGGATTATGTTCATTCCTTGATCCTCGCTACCCTCATTAGAAGACTCATAGGCCACCTCATCAATAACCCAATGTTCATAGATGGGATGCTCATGATACACAAATTCCTCATCTTTCGGCCTCTTGGCTGCCTCTTGTTTCTGTCGCTTGAGCTCATCTGATATTTATATTATTGCCTCCATCCTCGGTTCTTTTGTAGGAGGAGGGAGAGCTGGGGCTTTAACCATTGCTTGGGCTATTGCAACTTACACCATTGGATTTGCAAGCATTCCTGAAAGTTCAAATGGCACATTTTGAATATATTTAATGATATGACTTGCACGATCAGAGAGGTGGAGGCGAGGTGGATAGAAATGTCCACCACAGGCGGAGAGGAAGCAACCATTACAAGTGAAGCAGGTGGAATGGTGGCAACAAGAGCAATAGTTGCAACAGCAGATGGAGCGGGTGGAGACCTTGGTGGGTCAACCTCCATCTCCTCACCCTCATGGAGTGTATCCTAAGGTATCACAAGCATCTCCGTGATGCTACCCATTCTTTTATGTTTCTTAGGAGGCTCACCCTCCGAGGCCTTTTTGGCATACACCTTCAGATTATGTTGCTACTCATCAACCTGTTTCCTCTTCCTTGACTTAATAGACGATGGAGACTTAGATGTTTCTCCAGTCATAGTAGCAGTCATCCCACTATCAGAACCACTTGGCTCATTCTTGAGTTCCTTGAATGTCAAGGTGACTCCTTCTTGCTTTAATCGAGTGACCTGCCTATTGATCCATGCCTTTGTATGAGCCTCAAGGGGCTTGGTAATAATGTCTAGGTCATCAACCTCTTGCCCATCCCAATCAATTAAAGGTAGTGGCATATTTGCAATGTCACTATACCTTGGGTTGATCATTGTGCTCTCATCTTCTTCTAGCCGATCTGGTATTGGACACAAGTTTACCCTTTTCACAAAGTAAGCGATCATACACATATAATGCCGTATCCACACTTCAAATTCGTCTTTGCAATTAGACCAAATATCCTCAACATGGTGGAGGTGGGCATACTCTGGTCCAAGTGCCTTTCTAATGTGATCGTATGGGTCCATCCGTGGCCTGGTTGTATGCTGCCTGAAGTGATACTCGGTCAACTGCTTTTCTGAGTTGCCCACACACTGGGAAGTATGAATTTGATACAACCCCTGGCCAAGTTCGAGGGGATAGGGGGTTCCTACCAGATGCTTACTAATCAGAATATGGTGTATATGTCATAGTTACCATGTTAGCTCCAATAGTATAATCCGGTCATTAGGGTACCGGAGCAACTTATTCAGCCTTTCTATGAATCCTTGGGCGTGAATGTAGGTGAACTTGGGGAATTGTATAAACAAGAAGGCATAGTGCTTGAGTAGGGCCTAGCACTGTGAGAGACTCTTCTCTCAAAATCAACTCCTAGAGACCAAATGATATATGCAGTAAAAGCATCATTCACCCGATAGTAGTCCTACTTGAAATTACTATATTGTAGCTATAGGTATCTATCGTAGGGCTTGAGCTCTCTTCTCAGTGCCTCATTGGGCATTGCAGACAATCCATGATAATGCCACCGATTGGCAAGTGAGTAGACCAGGTAAGACGTCATGTATAATTTGGAGGTCTTTCTTACATTGACGAATTGCTCATGAAAGCAATTGCTGATGATTTCTCCCCAATAGAATGCAGCGTCACTCCCACGGAGAGTTTGTTCAATAAAGTACAACATCCATTCTTGGAAGAAGGCCATAGTAGGAAGGCCCATTACTCTACTCAATAGGGTGACCAAGTAATGATAGTCTTCGAAGAAGTTGCTGTAGTAGAGCTCTTGAGGAACTTTGGCAGCGCTGGCCTGCCTATCTTTCAACCACTATTGGTTGATCAGTTTCTTGCACTTTATAGGATCTTGATCCCATAATGCTTTACAATCCTCTATGGTTGGGGCCTCCATGCTCTTGAAGTCAGGGATGTGGAAGGTGCTAGTTATCTTGATAGGGGACATATTAGCCATGATGTTTCCATCGCTATCCACGATGGTTCTTGTTTCAATTTTGTATGCCTCTCGGCATGCCATTACAAGTTCAAGGGCCACCAAGGCGAGTGGGAAACCAACAGCTTTGGAAATTCCGCTACTTCTAATCAACTTTGCATTGTCTGTCTTTGGGTCTACCCTGACCCTTTGTGTAAATTTATCAATATCGACTTGCCCAATATTGGTATTAGTGATTTTCTTCCAACTAGTTGTGACCTTGGAATGAAAAGGAACCCCTTGGAATTGATACTTCATCTGATCCTTGTCTTCTTTGCCTCGGGGGGCTTTGGCGGCTCTTTTCCCTTTGTCCATGGCCATCCTAGAGGCCTCTACACTAGATTCCATAAATCCTGCACAGAGAGACAGAGTTAACGAAATTAACATGAGAGTGCGGCCTCGAAAAAATCCCTGCAAATAAAGGTTAGATCCACAACATTTATCTAAGAAAAGTCTAACACTTGATAAAAGCATCATTGGAAGGAAAACAGGTGACCCGGGTTCCAAGGGTTGGACCTCCTCTGGAAAAATGTCATTTGAAAGTGCAAATGAGGCAAGGCATTCTAGATGAATTTTCTCAATCCTGGATTTGTTCAATGAAGGGTTGGTGTGAAAGAAGGTCTATTTTTAGGAAGTGGGTCGAAGTACATTTTTGATTTGGAGGCCATTTGAGCCATCATTCTTGCATTCGGGCTTTAGCAGTAGGAAAGCCATCCAGGGTTGGCTGTTTAAAATAGTGCAGGGAAAACAACATTTCGGGAGTCAAGTTCCGGAGTCTGGGTTGCCGGGGTTGGAAAGATGCTACAGGATAGTCGTGTGAAACGACGAAACGCAGGTGGAATTTTGAGGATGGAAATCCAAAAGGTTATACCTGAGGAAGATTTAATAGTTGCCAAAAAACCTAGTGGCAGATGGAGGGTTAGGGTTTGGTGTTTGGAAAGGTGGTTAGGCTTGGTCGTCCGGGACAACGAAAATGACATGGAATTCTGGATACAGAATTCTGGAGGCCAGGGTCCGGAAGGAGTTTAGACATTTGAGTTTCCTATTTAAATGTGCAAAGTGAAGGGATGACCAGGGCCCAGGAACTGGAAAGACGTGAGATGTCAGCCTTTCGAAATGATGAGGCAGGGATAGCAATGCGGGGATGAAAGTCTGGGTGCTGGGGACCGAGGACAACCTTGTAGTTTGGTTTTTTTGTTTGCAATTTGTGACAGACTTCATGTGTCTAGGGTCCGATGTCCGAAAGGACGTAGGAAGAAAGCCGTTTGGAAGGGCGGAGGTACAACGGAAACCTGGGAGGGGAACTCCGGAGGTTGAGACCCAGGGTGAGTTTGGACACTGTTTTTAACTTTCGTATGTGGCTGCGGAGAGGTCCGGGCTCGAAGGAGGCGGTCACCTATTCTGAAGAACAACGATGGGGAGGTCAAACTCCAATTTTGATTTTGGGCTACCAATCTCATGATTTTAAATCTTTTAATTTGTGGATTTTTGGCAGGGGGCACTCTCTTACCAGTTTTGAAATTCACTTTGTATTTTTACTTAATTTCAAGCCCAAAGTTTTGATAATGAGGAAAGGGTAGGTGGGAGGTGAACCTACCTTGAATCCCTGAAGAAGTTCGATGTTGAATTCGCAAGGAATGACGAAGCTAGATCTCGGGCGCGAAAGCGGTGAATGCGGGGATCAGAGAGAGCTTTGAATTCCTTTATGTCATGTGAAAATGACAGGTTGAAACTTGTTTAAATAGCCTCCAGCACCATTAATACACTAGTAAATGCTCGGTACAATGATAGGTAAGGTAGGTAGATTCAAATTTCCTGGGCGACGGTGGGAGGTCCGGGTTTTGGTGGCCAAAAAGACGTCCAACCACAACCAGTTGAAAATCTATGAAATGCAAGTCAAACAATGAATAGGAACCCAGAGTCCGAGGTCCAGAAGGACATCGAACAATGGCCATGTGGAACGGCGAAACTCAAATGAAATTCTGAAGACGGAAATCTAAGAGATAGGGTCCGAGCAGACATATGGGCAAAGCCGTCAAGTTTAACAAATAGTTCAGACAACCATCATGGCACTAGGATCCAAAGGCCAGGAAGATGCCAATTGTTGGCCGTGGGGAATGGTGAAGCCAACATGGAAACCTGCGAAGGGAAACTTGAGGGTCCGGGCCTGAAAGGTGCCATAGATGTCAAAAAGGCCAACAGTTAGATAAGACCCGAAAGGGCTCAAGACTTGGCATTTTTTAGAGGGGAAAAATTAGGTCAACCCTAAAATGTGACTTTTGAGAATGTGTTGACCATCAAGGATGCAAAAATGGGCACACAAAATGAGGCAAAGCAAGAAGGACCCGACAAGCCAAAAAAAAAGAGAGGGTCCCTGTTCTGAATGGGGCGTGTGTGCAAGAGGCACAATAGGTGCTACTAATAAAAGAAGGAAGGATGAAAAACATTCTTTATGCTTGAATTTTGGAAAGAATCTTGTAAGATAAATTGAGTAAAGTTGTGTGCCTCAAATTCTTTACTAGTGATTTATCTCCTTCCTTGGGTAGTAATTTAATTATTCCTTTGTTAATACTGGTACCTAAAGAACCTTTATTTATAGCTTCAGTATAAACTTGTAGTAATTCATCACTTATCCATTCAATATGCCTTTTGTAAATTTTATAGGTAGTCCATCAACTCCTAGGGATTTATCATTATTTAGCTCCTGTATTGCTTTTACAATTTCTTCCTTTCAGACTTGCTTTGTCAACATTTCAAAAAAAATCTCAGAGATCTTTTTAGGTGTTACATTTTTGTATAAATTCTTAGCAATGTGTCCTACTTGATTATCTTCAAAAGTAAACAATTCCTTGTAATATTGATAGAACTAATTTTTAACCTCATCATGTTCACTCAGAAGAGTATCATCAGCCCATACATTACCCTTTTTCTTTTCTTTTATACTTTTCTCCTTGATGTATCTAAAAATTAACTTAGACCCTTTATCCGCATAATATAACCATTTCATTTGCTCTCACCCTTAAACCTTGGGTTTTTCGTTTGTATAATTCTAAAAAAAAAATTAGTACAGATTGTCACCATTCAACCCTAAATTAGATGGTTCATTTTGAAATTTAGATTCTAGATTTAATATTTTTTCTTCCAAATCATTTTCATTTTTCCTACTATCCATTGCTCTCCTTTTCCCAATCATCTAGAATATAGTGGTCCAAATTTTAACATTAGTGTTCCACCTATCTATATTTGATTTTTCTTTTAACATCCACCTACTAATTTCTCTAAGTAAAAATAAGCTCATTACAATCTTCATCTTTGATTAAAGAGGTTTTAAGATGAATTTTTCATCTTTTTTATGATCTTTAGATCTCTCAATGATTACAAGGACCTTAATAGTGACAAGGTGGTGTCGATTCAATGAGGTAAGATAGAATTTCACCATACTACAAACATTAGTTTGGTCAAAACTAAAGAAGTCTCTATTAGCATAGAACCTATCAAGTCTACAATAGATTCTCTTGTTTTCCTTTTGAGAATTACACCATGTAAATCAAATTTTCTTATTTTATTTCTTCAATCCTTCAAGAGGATTAGAGAGATTGAGCTTGTTCTTCATTTTGTACCAAAAGTACTTTTCCTTTCCTTTTTGTAGCATCATAAATTGTCACCCTTGACAATTTCACACTACCTTGACACCTTATTTTTCCTATAAATCTAATTATAATAATAATTTACCAATTCCAGATCTAGATAAACAAAATACATTTAATTCCTTGTCATCCCTATAAATTTGAGCCAAAATGTTTCGGAAATTTCACCAAGGGTGCCCTTGTCCACAAATATTTTTTTTGAAAATTTGATTGGTAGACTTAAGATTTGAAAATGACCCAAAATCAGCCCCTACCCAAAAGGATTAACTAAAATGCATATTTAAGCATTTTTTCCACTCATTTTGAGCAAAAAAAGGAGGCAATTTATGAAGGATAAAACTAAAGATTCCAAAATCAGTCAAGGGAAGTCAAGAGAAAATATTATCAAGATTATTGCAGCACTTCATCATTCAAGCATCATGACATGTGTTATGTGAGTTCATGTTCATGTTAATATACATTTTGTTTTATGTGTACTAACACTTGTAGGTCTTCAAGTCAAATCAAGCTAAATTACGATCAATCCTTGAAGATGATGAGCATGACTTCATTCCATCAAGGATATCATATCTGAGTGGTGAGTTGCAATAAGTTATTGATTCATTACTCTATTATCATTTAGCCTCTATCCCTCAAAAGGATAAGCTCTCTTTCATCAATTTTCCATTGTGGAGGTATAAATACCAACATAGGGTTTTACCCAGGCAAGCCCCTATATGGCACAACCCTTCCTCTCCTTTTAAATGTGTAGATTACATAATTGAAGAGGATTGGAGGAATATTGAAGACCATTTATTCATTGATGCATTCAAACCCTACAACTTGACAAGATATAAAAACTCAGTTATCTTAGTAACAGATGAAGATCCGGTAAAAATATCTGGAAGAAAGAAGCCTCTGATTAGGAACCTAAGGATTGTGAAAGAAAATTAGAGTTTTAGATTTCCAAACAAGGGTTCCCTAGGTGGCCTTGTCCAATCAAATCAAGTCCAATTAAAATCACAGGTGCACACAAGTCTACTCTATTTGTTTTTGGTCATTAAATTTGTCTCTCAATTTCCAATTTTTTTTTTTTTTCATATTAGAATAGTGCATTTTCATTTTTAGCTAGTTGCATCATTGCATTTCATCAAAAAACCCATTTTAAACCCCCAAAAGCAGAAATATTATGATTCAAAGGTAACGCTTCATACTCGCGATGGTATCTCTATCATGCCCATTAGTTCTATTTCTTTGTTGGTCCTTGTTGGGCCTAAATCTCTTGACATTCCATTTGTCATGATTCTTGAATCCAACCTATTTAGGGTAAGACTAGGGTTCCATGGCTAGTCTCCATGAATGTGGTCACTTCAGTTATCCACAAATGCTTAAAATATCCTCATGATGGTTATAATGCATACTATTTAGGATACTGGATATAAACCACTCATGCCATGTGGGGGATTTTCTCTAGATCATTTATGGCCTACTCCTATTGGAACTTTACTACCTCATTGAGACTTCTTCTATATGGCCTACTATAGGTACAAAACATGAGTCACAACCCCTAATGCTACTTTTTTTCCTTCTACTCATGTCATTTTCATGAAGGATTCTATGTACGCATGTAAAAACATGCTTCATCTTTTGTGTCTTCCTCCTTAAAGGTTACAAACAAGCATGCTCCCGCACACAAAATTTCTTCTTCTGGGATTTCACAACCTTTTGTGGTGTCATTTTTTCCTTCTATTTTGCCTAGCATAGGAAAGGGAAATCCACCCTTATTGAATAAATATAAACCAAAAGTCTTCCAACTCCCAGTCTTTTCTACAGTTCTATGACCCACCCTATATGGAAAGGGAAAGCACGCAAGTGGATTTTGGTCCTTCTTTTCTTGTTCCTATATCTTTTTGGCATATGGCTAGGGAGATTGCTGACATATGGCTTGCAAGTGTTGTCATTGATGGAAACCCAAGTCATGCAACTTAAGTCTTGCATCTGAATGTGTAGTATAATTTTGGATCCTACCGACATAGCAAAATAAAGAACAGGGCATCCAGTTAATAGGCATAAAAGTTGATCTAAACACCTTATCGGACATATATTTTAGGTTGTGGATCTCTGAGGAAGGTCTATTGATGCTTGCAATATCTTGGTTTTGATGCACACTCACTGGTACATGATCTACAAGATCCGATGCACTAATTTGTTGATTATTTATGTGATAAGGCTGACCCGACAAGTATAGTAATTGTGGATGTATAAGATATAATTAATTATAAGTCTTTGTGCTCAAATAAGTGTTATTTGGGTCCTCTATTTTTCTTAACCAACTTTGGAGGATGCGCATAAAGATTTAGTGGTGGATTTGGCCGACAAGATAAAAAGTAACTTAATACTTTATAAAACCGACTGATGGATGAATAAATCATTGATCGTGGATATATATAAGAGATTGGTTTTATCATTTAGAATGTGAGAGTAAGCATGTGTGTGTAGAAGTGCGAATTGTGAGATTTGGCAGTGCAGTAGTGTGAATTTGATCATAAGTGATGCAAAGAGCATAAAAGAGTAGAACAGAGTAGAGCGAAGTGCAGAGTCAAAAAGAAAATCCAGAATCAGATCTATGGCTTCACCGGAATTGTCACCTGGCATAAGTAGATGCTACTATCTTAGTTCACCCTTCAGATGGTTTTAATCTGAATTTTGTAAGGCAGTGAGCCTTTCTCTTTGAGTAGTGAGCTCTAGGAAGTGTGCCTGAATGCAAGTGCATTCCTTTTGTAAACAATTATATTTGAGTACTCAAATTATGGATTAACCTCCACTATGGTTTTTCCCCTAACAAGGTTTCTACGCAAAAATATGTGTGTTATGGTGTTATGAATGTTTACTTTGAATGCATACATCTTTCCTTTAATGCAATGATGAAATGGTTTCAAGTTTTAGATTGATGGAGTTTAAAGATTTTTGACCATTGATTCAACCCCCCCTCTCAGTGTTTCCTTGAGTCCAACAATTGGTATTAGAGCTAGTTCCTCTGAAGAAGTTTTGCAGCTTGAGGTGGATCTTGGAATGTGATGGACTCTGGTAGTCTTCAACAATAGCTTCTGGTGGAACTTGATGACCTTGATCAGTCTAAAGTAGAAGTTCAAGAATTGAAAGCAAATCTTATAGATGCTGAGAAATTCATCTAGTCATTGAAGGATCAGATAGTTAAATACAAGGTGAAGAGGAAAGATCTATGTGATCGGACACAATAGAAGGAGAATGAAAACATGGATGATGCTCACCTAAATCAAACCTTGAAGGAGATAACTCAAGAATGTGAAAAGATTGCTAGAGACAATACAAACCTTAAACATCAGATGGAATATATGATGATGAAGATGACTAAAGAGATAGAAGAAAGGAAGAAAAATGAGGAAAATCTTGCTCAAGCCCTCAAAGAGAAATATGATGAATGCAACAAAATAAATGGGGAATTCACTTAGTTGGAAAGAGAATTACAAAGAACCAGAAACAATGAAGAAGAACTTGGTAAGTGGATTAATACTCTTAGGAATTATCTTATCATTGCAAATGAATACAAAGAAAAAATTAAGATTATTTCAGTAAAGCTTGATGAGATGAATCAAGGACAAAAGAGTGGATATGATAAGAGAGGTTTTGGATATGAAAAGAGAGAAAGTTGCAAATCAGGACAAAAGAATTTCAGACAGAACATAAATGGAAGGTATCCGGTAAGACAACCTAATGCATAAAATTTTAATGGGTATTGTTTTGCCTGTAATAAGTTTGGTCATATGGTTGCTTAGTGTAGAAGTAATTTGAAATCAAAAGTTTCACCATTTTATGTTGGAAAATGTGCCTCAATTTACTGGCTTGGACCTCTGTTAAAGGCTTGATGAGTTTATGACTTTATCACTACACTGCGGAGTTCTCATGTGGTCATTTTGGTCTCTGGTCACTGAGCCTTTGTCTAGTCAGCGAGACTCTAATGGGTGTTACAGTGATGGGCCGACAGGCTTGGATTTGGTGGAATGTTATGTCGGTTTGCCTTGGTTTCATCGATGGAACGTTCGCATATTGGTGGGAGACAATGCATTGTAACACTGATGTGTTGGTACAGTTAGCTTTCCTTCATCACTAGAATAGACACTTATCGGTGGGAGGCAATGTAGTGCCTCGCCGATATGCCGACACTTGCATCTACGACTGCAATGTTTTTAATTTGACGATACTCATTCTATTTCGTGCCCTTTTGAGGCAAGCACTAGCGGAACTTTGTGAGTCAGGTGGAATAGTCTGAGTGGTTGACACATGGTAGTTTGATTAGCGGTGATCGCTTGTCCCATACCTTGCATGATGGGTCCCGAGTTATTACTGTAGGGTATTGTCGGCTCCGCACACATGTCAACATTTCAGAGAAAGTTATTGAAATATTGTGGATGTGGTTTTAGATTCCCCAAAAGAGAACTAGCAACATACATGTGTCATGGTGGGCCCCAGCTATGATGGCTATCAAGCAATCAGATAGTTATCACCATACCGTGGTGGTCATTAGGCCATACCGCAGTAGCTCGGTAGGTGTTGCTCGGGGCATAGTTGACCACTTTGAAAGTCAAAGCAATGGACGAATGGCATGACAACACATGGCATGATCTCTTTCGTTGATTTTACATCACTGTTGTAAATCAACTATCATTGATCGAATGTTTAAATTTGTGAAAGTGACATGTGCATTAACAACAAAGTTCGATTCAGTGGTTGACAGAATCCGATTATGGCAAACAAAAGTAATTGTTGGGCAGCCTGATGCGTGATTGCAGGGTGGTTGGTCAGGGATTAGTTTTGTGTGTCAGACATAGGTGTATAATTAAGACACCTGATTGGTTGGTAAGGAATGAATGTGATGTAAGACTTGTAAAAGTCAGATACATAGGCATAGAGACTAAGGTGATGAGAGTGTAGTTCATTGTATGTGGTAATAGCATTGGAACAATGAAGAGGTTGACTGAATGCTGCTGAGAGCTAACATCTTCAAGTAAAGTCTGTAACTTTGTATGTAAACTATTTTTACTATAATACAAAGTGATTTAGCTTGGTGTGGTGGGTTTTTCTCCCGTAAGGGTTTTCCCACATAAATTTGGTGTTATCTTTGTGATCATTTATTTTTGTTACTCTTGTTATCCTGTATGTGTTCATCTTAAGTATTTTAAAGTTTTAAAACTGGTCTTTGCACTTCTCCTCTGTGATTTTAGCATTAGGAAAGAGTTTATGCACTATTTGTTTTCCTTTCAAGTGGTATTAGAGCCTGGTGTTATTTGGTGTTTCCTGCAGAACAACAACTCAGATAGAATAAATGTTATCCTATCTCTCTTGAAAGGTTGATCTCTATGAACAAAGAGATAAACCCAAGGTCTCTCGGGTGTCAGGTCTTGACAATGCAGTGGAACAAACTCAGTGATAAATGTGAAAATGCTGAAAATCACAAAGGGGCTTTATGAACAAACACTGGAAGCTTTAAACTCATCAAATTTTAAGATATGGTGATGCTTAAATTTCTAGTTCTAACCAAATAATAAAAGAAAAAACAAAAGATGAGGGTTTCAAAAGTCCTAAGATTAACACTACTCCTAGGATTAACCATGCAAATGATGAAATACTTTGAATGGACTAATCCCTTTAAATTGATTCCTGTTCAACCCAGGCTATACCTATAATCTTACAGAGAAAAATGTAATCTTCTAAGGTGTTAAAGATTTTCAAACTATGGGAATTCATTGAATGGAATTGAATAAATTCCTATAGTTAAACTAAGCACATAAGTATCAGGTACAGGTTGACCTTGCACAACATTCTCGTAATCAAGAAGCTGCCCAAAGTATGAACCAGAGATTGCTAAAACACTCCAAGCATTAAATCACAAGCATTATTAACTAAATCTGAGATACATTCAAACGTTTCCAAGAAATTTAAGAGATAGAACAAGAACCATGCAAGATTATTCAATCCATAGAAGGCACCAATCATAGCACAATATCTTCACTTTGTATTAAATCACCATATTAGTAACAATTCTGGTCCGTTACAACACTTGCTTAAAATGTAAAACTAACTTCTAATCTTCTAACATGCCTACCATCCTGCTACTAAATCTACTACTATTTGATCGCTAAATATACTCTTTACAAGTCTTTTGACTTAATTAGCCAATGGAAGAACTCTTTCTCAACCTAACTAAACCCTTTCAAATGAGGCAGAATACCATTCTTATAGAATTCACGTTCAGCGCAAACCCCAAGCTAGGGTTACAAAGAGAGTTGGTCATCAATCAGATCGGCCCAGATAGCTTGCAATAATTTTCCACCCAACATTGAATGCATGAAGTGCCCCTTCAAATCGACTTGGGATCCCAAAAGTCATGGTATAGTCCCTTGAGCCATGCCCGCCATTAATGCTCTATCTACCCAAAGCAGAAGAATGAAATTGCTTGAGCAAGCTTAACTTATCTTCAATCACAAAGTGTACTCAAGTGAATCCTGAAAATCATGCAACATCCTCGAAGAATGCACACTCCATCCTTCCTCATTCATGACTGCAACAACTTGCTCGATCTAGCCTGCACGCAAAGACCCATATTTAGAAACCGGTATAGATAAGAAATCAAGTCAGTACATCATGAAAAACATGTCAAATCATCAAGGAAATCCATCCAAGCAGTTAGAATTCATCGGGACATCATTAAAATATCATCTTTCAAAGTTCAGGATTTTCACCCCTTCGTGAATTTTAGCTTAGGAAGGAATTTTGGAAAATTTCGGGCCAGGCGGACTGCTGTGAGGCAAGCACAAAAATGGCTCAAAAGCTAATTAGTCATAGATTAAAAAGCCATAAAATATCTACATTCACCGTTAAATCATCGATACTCATCATAAAATGCTGAGTTAATATCACTCAAGTCATGAATTCCTTCGAATCTTGGCAAACAACAAACCTTCAGAAAAAATCCGATCGGGTAGGAAATCCCCGAGCTCAGCAAAACATAGCAGAGACGGACTATCAGACAATTCCCAGGGTGGCAGATTCCTATGGAGTCAATTCCAATACAAGTCATTCCAAGGCATCCGAGCTAAGGCGACCCCCACTGAGCTCCCCGACACGACCGCCGCACTACCGCGAGCTCACCGAGATGGCCCCACGGTAACACAGTTAACCGCACCACCATAGGCTACCTATCCGACCACCACGGTACCATGGTAAACCACAGGACCATGGAGCCAAACCACCACTATGCCATCATGTGCTACCCAACAGACCGGCATAGTACCATGATAAACCACGGGACCACGGAGCCAGACCACCACCATGCCACCATGACAAAGGCAAAGAATCCCTACGGCATGCCGGTGAACCGGGAAAATAATGAAGGCAAGGAAGAATCTAGGAAGGAAGAATAGTCCACTGGGAAGGGAAATTATCGAAGGCGATGAAATTTACGAAGGATGAGCTCAGTTGGGAAAACAAAAAAGTGAAGGATAAATAGAAGAATCCGAAGATGAAGGAAATTCCCGTAGGTAGTGAAATATCTGAATGCAGTAAAAAGACGGAAAAACCAAGCAGCCGGGGAAATCCGGTATGGACAAAAAATCTTGAAATCAATTAAAAACCTGAAATTGACCCCCTGGACTTAGAATTTTCAAAGTGTTAGCACAATGAGGGCATTTTTCCAATCAGATAAGCTTCAAAGAACATGGAAAAGGTAGAAAAAGTGCAAGTTCAAGGATCAAAAAACACCAAGGATGAAAAACTCAAGATTTTCAAAGATAAGCACAAGGAAGGCCACATAAAAGAGCCAGAAGACCAATAAAAAAGAGACGGTCCCTAATTTTAGTGGGGGCAGGTGTGCAAAACTGCACAACAAATGGTGACTTCACTGGGAAATGTTCCAGAGCATTTCAATGACAAACTGGAATCATGAACCCAAAATCTCTGGTTTCAGTCCAAGAATTAGGCTACATCTTAGACAAGGTTTCAAAAATCACAAGCAAGCAAACCTTTCTTATACCAGGGTGAAAGTGTGTGAGTATGCATTCACTTCCCTTTCCTAAGTTGCAATAGGGACCAAACTCAATCTGACGGGACTACATAAGAATTCTAAGTCCAAAAGCAACCTGGATAGATCCTCACTGTCAGTTAGGCATCCATAGCCCTGGTGAGGTTATCACTATGACCCTCCCTAACATAACTCTACTACCAACCACATGTCCATAGCCTCGGTAGAGATGCTAGGATACCCCTGATAAGGTGAACATTTCTTTTGATTTTCAATATTTTCTTTTCTTTTCTTTTTTGATGCTCTTTGAGATTTTTTTTTAAAGCTTTACTTTTCACCTTGCAGGCAATGAAGCCCACACTCAAGGATGAGAACCACAGTGGAACTAGAGCATAATTTAATATTTTTCACCCACTCAGACCTCCTAAGACCACATGCAACCTTAGAATACTTAAGATTTGTGTGAATATATGAGACCCAAATACATTCCAGAGTTTGACTTAGTCATGTGACTCTAATCCACAACCCATGCATCATTAGATGAAGGAATTCCACCAGGTTGGATGACTCTAAAAAGATGATTGGAGTTTGTAAAAGAAATCCCAGGAATAGCCCCACACAAGCTACCAGTTATACAGATGCAATAAGCCTAGAGGAAAGTAAGAAAACCCCAAAGCAAAAGCAGAGCAATAGGAGAAACCAACCAAAGCAGACCAACCCAAACCAAAGTAGTAGACAACCAAAGAAAAACCAAAAGAACCCTACTTTAACCAAGGCAAAAACAAATTAGTAGAAAGGAAACCTAATCTACTTATGTACAAGGATAGAGCTGAAAATAGCTCAAGACTAGAAATAATGCTTCAAATACTGCCCATTGATAGGCAATGGGATATCCTCTCCAGTGAGGGTTTTCAAATGGAAGGAATTATCTCCCAGAATATCTGTAATCTGATAAGGGCCAAGCTAAATTCTATCAAATTTTCCATGCTCCCCTTTTTTGTAATGGGCTTTATCCCAGTAGAGAACCAAGTCAGAGATTCTAAAGGCTTTCACCTTGGCTCTCCTATCAAACCATCTCTTCATTACAGCTTGATGCCTAGCTGGATGGGAAAGATAGGTTCCAAACCATACACTAGGTGATAAGGAGAGGTTCCTAAGGATGTCTTCTGTCTAGTGCGGTCTGCCCAAAGAGAAAATCTAAGTTGGGTGTGCCAATCCTTGGGGTTCTTTTCTAGTATTTTTTGGATGACTGTCAATAGGTTCTTATTGGAAGACTCATCTAAACCATTCCCCTATGGATAGTAATTGGATGCAAATTTTATGGAAATTCCATGATCATAATCCCAGTTAGAAAAGTTTAATGATGTGAATACAGAACCATTATCACTAACCAAAGCCAATGAGTAATCAAAGTGGTTAATGATACCTGTCTCCATGAAATTTATTACCACTTCAGAAGTGCATTGCTTGCATGCAAGAGCCTCAATCCACCTAGTAAAGTAATCAGTTATAGTAAGAATATACCTGTGGCCTACAGATGAAGGTGGGTTGATTGGACCTATGAAGTCCATTCCCCATTGTGTGAATGGTTTTACCTCTATGACATGCCGAAATGGAAGAGTTTCACACCTCTCCCTGTTTGTTGCAGTTTGACACGCATGAAAAGTCCTCACATGGTTATGTATGTCCTTGAACAAGGTAGGCCAGTAATAGCCTGCCCTCAGGATCTTATTTGTAGTGGAAGGTGTTGAACCATGGCCTATGCCATATTTGTCATGAAATTTAGTGATCACTCTCCCTACCTCTTCCTTGCTTAGGCATCTCAAGTAGACACCTTCATGATTTCTCTTGTATAAAACAACTCCTTTCATCATAAAACTGCCACTCTTCAAGCATAGATCTCTCCTTTGCACTACATTGAGGTGTCTAGGACACTGCTGGTTCAAAAGATAGTGGAGAATATCATCATACCGGTCCCTTGGAGAAACATCTTCAAGATTATAATGTTGGTCTACAAGGTTAGAACCCATTTCTACCATTATCTTGGTCAGTCATTTCCCTCTTACCAACTTCATGGGTTGAATTTCAATATAATACTCTTGTAACATAGTTACCCACTTGGCTTTGCATTCACCCAATTCATTCTACATCAACAACAGCTTGACTGTAGGATCAGGGACTATAGCAAAGACCTTGTTTGTCAGTATATAGTGTTTGAACTTCTTCATAGTTTGAATCAAGGCATAAGCCTACTTTTCAACATTAGGATATCTCATTTATGTTTCTTTCAAAGGTGCACTCATGAATGCTATGGGATGCTCATTCTCTTCATCATACTTTTGTGTCAGCAAGCCAACACAGGAGCGATCAGAGGAAAATGAATATATATAGAATGGATTAGCATAATCAGGACTCACCAAAACAGGGGCCTCAATAATAGCTCTCTTGATTTCTGCAAATGCTTCATTAGCCTTTGTATTCCATTCAACCTTTGCTTCTTGCTTCAACATGGAATTCAATGGCTTGACTATCTCTGCAAATCCAGTGATAAAATTTCTGACAAAGTTAATCTTTCCAAAGAATGACTTCATTTCTTTCTTTCTTGCAAGGGGTTGAATTTTCAGTATAGCCTCCACTCATTCAGGATCAATGGCAATGCACTGTTTCGAAATAACATTTCCCAACAACTTCCCCTCAGTGACTCCAAAGATGCACTTCTTTGGATTAAGTGAAATGCTAAATTCCCTGCACTTCTACAATACTTTGCATAAATCTGCAACATGATCACCTCTCTTCCTGGAAAATACTATCAAATCATCCATGTAGATGATGATGCACTTTCCAATGATGTCTTTGAAGGAAATATCCATAGCTCTTTGGAACGTAGCTCCAACATTGATTAATCCAAAGGGCATTCTTCTGTAAGAAAAAGTTCCCCATTTTGTAGTAAAGGCAGTTTTGTGCCCATCTTCATATTGGGCCATGACCTGGTTGTATCTAGAGTACCCATCCAGAAAGGACATCATCTGAGATCCATTAACAATCTGAAGTAACTCATCTAGTGAAGGGACTGGATAATTATCTTTTTTCTAATGCTTTGTTCAGGTTCCTGAAATCAACACACAATCTGATTTCTCCATTTTTCTTCCTTACTAGAACCAAGTTTGCAACCCATGTTGAATGTCTTATTGGGAATATGATTCATGCTGAAAGAAGATTTTTTACTTCCTTCCGAATAATGGGCTCTAGCAGAGGATTAATTGGTCTTTGTATTTTCCTGAATGGCTTAACATTTGACTTGAGGGGAATAGTATGTGTAATGATCAAAGTTTCATATGTCCTCAGGTCATCATAACTCCAGGCTATCACATCTTGATATGTGTGCAAGGAATTAATGATTCCTTGTCTCTCCTTTGGGGTGCATACCTTACCAATAAAGACATTTTTGACATCACTCTGGGTCCCCATGTTGTATATTTCACACTGACAGTTGAGGGACTCCCTTTTCATTTTTTTCTCCTGATCTCTTATCCTATCCAGATCAAAGATCCTTTCCAATTGCACCATGCCTCTTGGGATGGTATTAGTCTTCAGATTGAGGACTCCTTCTAGGTCCATTTCAGCCTCTTAAGGCTCAACCTCATCAATCACCTAAGAAGCAAACACATCACAACTAGTGATAAAATCAAGAATATGCTTATCATCTTCAAATACCTAAAAATTGGTGACATTTTCAGGCACTAAGAGTACTGGAACAAGTTCAACAATGAACTTCTTTAAGCCTAAAAGTGATAAGGGTTGCAATTTACTTGTTTCTTGTGCTAGAGAATCGGCAGTTTGATTCTTACTTTGAGGTATTAGCTAAATATTGAAGGCATCAAATCCTTCAATAAGATCCCATATTTTTTGCCTATAATTGGCCATCCTTCTGTCATGACATGAGTATTGTTTCCTTACTTTCCTGACCACTAGCTCAAAATCCCCAAACACTTCCTGAATTTTGAATTTCTTTCTTAATGCCATTAATAACCCATGAACTAGAGCTTCATACTTAGCTACATTGTTAGTGCACTGGAATTGGAGTCTATGAGCAGTAAAGTAGGTTTTACCTTTAGGACTGACCAGCTCAAGCCCTGCTCCAGCACCCTGCTTGGATTTGGATCCATCAAACCTTAATGTCTAGTATTCATTAGCTCTTGCTTTTCTTGAGACATGTTTGTCCTTGCTGATACCCGAAGGTTCTTCAGGAGGCCTTGTGTTCCTTCCCTTTGATGAAATTTGATTGATCTATATGTTTACCTTAATAGTTGGGGTTGTGTTAATGTATCCTTGTATCTACCCCACTACAGTTTGACATAAGAAACATTCCAGTTCAAAATGAGGAGCATTGTGAACTCTGCACCAACTAGGAAGAAGCAACTCTTCGAAGTTCATATTTTTACCCAACTAAATCTAATCTTCTACACACTTTTGGATAAACTCTTGGAAGTTATCCAACAAATTGAGTTGTCTATCTACTTGATCATCAAATTCCTATGTTTGTTTAAATAGTGCTTCATAATTGATGGATTTTGATATGGATTCACCAGTAGAGCTTTGCAAAACTAATATTTCCTCTGTGTCTGAGGTAGGGGAGGCTAGGACATAGTTCCCCATATAGACTTCTGATACATGTATCTCATTTGAAGTATTCTAATATTCAATAATGACACACTTCATTCTAGGTTCTCTCAATTTTGATTTGATTTGGGACTCCTTTCCAGGGGAGCCACATGTGAGAATGGTTTGTGGATGTATATCCATTCAGTGCTCTGGTAAAATATCTACCCAAGATCAGACCATAAGTGTTAGGAATGCCCGCTACCTGAATATTAAGTACTTGTTGCACTCTAGGGTCTGAAGCAACTTGCATGGGAATCATGTTCAGTTCTCCCACTATATTCATCTTTGTTTTGTCCAATTGGGTGACCTTCTTCTAAGAAGCTGTAGGGGTAATACAAAGAGCCCTATAGACAATGAATGGCATAACATTCATGGATGCCCCTGAATCCAGCAGGAAATTGTGCAGATTTTTACCAAATATATGAATAGAAATCAGAAAAGGAGGGGTTTCCATTTTTCCTTGGAATAAACTAAACTATGAGTCTGGTTGTGCAACCTGACCCCTATCTTTTTATTTTCCCCTATCTCTAGATTATGATTGACTAGGGCCTTTGGGTGCTTGTGAACTAGGAGGCCTTCCAATTGCCTCATTGATTTCTACTCTTGGCGTTGCTATACTTGAATTAAAGGACCCCAGGACTACATTTCTGATTTCAAGAAATCTTAGCAACTCGAAAGCAAAAAGACTCACCTTCACTTTCCTGAGTTCCTCAGTGACATATTCTCCTAGCTATTCCACATTCATGTTAGTGTGGACCTCCTTAGAATGACGAGTCTTCCTATCTCTTGCTACATTAGAATTGCTTCCTTTGGAAACATCTGGTTGTCCTTCTTTTGTAAATAATTATGCTGGCACCTGAGAGTAGGATGGATTTTTATTGGCATGTGGATCTGGTGGAGTAGTAAAATTGTGTGGAGGGGTAGATGTAGTGAATGGACCTCTAGCTTGTGGATTCCTGTGGGGCTTCCTCCTCAGATCATACTTTTTGACAGGTTGTTGAAATATCTATACTTCTTCAACATCAGCCTCTTCCTCATCCAATGGGCCATTGTCATTCTCATTTTCTTCATTAAATAGATGAGAGATTTAATCTTCATTGAGCACTTGTTCTATCTCCCCATTCTGGCTACTTGACTCCTCTTCTGGTTCATTCTCCTCATCCCTTGGGAAAGGGGCATGATTCAAGACCAATAATGGGGAATCATAAGGATTTGAGGGTACCAATTCTTGGCCAGTGGAGTTGTTTTCAACTTCATATTGAAATATGGAAGCAGCAATTTGAAATTCAGGACAATCAAGCTAAGAGTGTTGACTTGTCTTGTGAAGTCTACACCATCCTGACAAAGTTGCTTCTGCTAGGTACACACCACCTGGAGGTTTCTCTTGATTGGAAGGTTGATCCAGTAGAGTACCAACTCCCCCATTGTTAGGCCTAGTGTTCCATGGCATATTCTCCCTAGGTGGTTGTCTTCTTTCAAATCCTTGTCCACCTTGTTGACTTCTATCAAAGTTATGACCAAAACCTTGTCCCCTTTCAAAGTTTTGATTTCTGTCATAGTGTTGCACTCTGCTATAACTTGATTGCATGCTCTTCTGATTAGCTTGGAGTTGGCTATTACCTCTATTTTTAGCTTCTTCACTTGCTTAGTTAACTCATCTAACCTTTCTTTATCAGGATTGTTGTAAGGGACTAGATTCACAGTGTTTGGAGGGTATCTTGGCACTCCTCTAGAACCATTAGACTGATTCACAACTTATGAGTTCTAAAAATTTATAGCCTGTTGTTGTGAATGGAGGGGATGGTTAGCATTTTGTTGGGGGTAACTGGGCATTGGTTGGACCTAGTTTATTAGATGACCTGGGTGAGGGACTAGAGGCAACTGTGGAATAGGATTCATAAGGGGAGTATGATTAATCAGAGCCTGGTTGAGAGATTGGATTTGGCTTGGGTGAGCAACAGGTCCCAGAGATGGTAGGGGTCCTAACAAGTGTTGTCTTAGGTCTGTGCTAACCGTAACAACCTTTGTATAGGCAGTGAGCAAGGTAGTTGGAGGGTTAGTTCTCCACTTAAGGAAGGTGGATGTGAGACTATCCAGGGCTTCAAAGTACATTTCTAAGGTGAAGGCATCATCCCCAGCATAAGGTGCTTGCAATCTAGTGTATGCATGGTGGAACCTATTGTTGAATGATCCTATAGGCTCATTGAACTCTCTCTTTACCCTAGTAAAGTGCATATAAAGCTCATTAGAACTAATAGGAATCTTAAACTTTAGTAGAAATGTAGCCTCAAGTTCAACCCAGTTATGGATGGATGCAGCAGGTAAATGATTGTACCAATAGAAGGCCTCCTCTCCTAGAGAATAAGGGAAAAGTATGCATGCAACATCCTCATTATTAATCCCTCTATCTCTTAAACAAGTCTGAAAAATCCTAATATGCTCCTCTTTCATTCTATTAGGGTCATTCATGTGAAACTTAGAGAAAAAATGCTTAGGGTTCTTGGGCATAACATTGTAGTTGTTGAAGGTTAGAGGGGATGGATTATTTTCCAGGAAAGCCATCGGTGGAGGTGGAGGTGGTAAAGGCAGATTGATGACTAGTTGGGGTTGTTGAATGGAATCATCCTTAGAATCAGATGAAGATGAGGTGGATGAAGGTGAGGATGGTGGAAATGATGGATTGGACAATGATTCCTCCCTTATTATGGTCCTTCTTGAACTGGTTGGAGGTGGCAGTTCTTGAAACTCTTCTTCTTCTCCTGGTGTAGATCTGGTTCTCCTTTTGAGCCTCTCAAGAGAGATGGCATTTAGAAAATGCTCCAGCCTACTTCTTCAGGCCCTCCTTCTAGTGCCAATCCTATTTTTTGGTGTTTTCTACACAGTAACAACTCAGACAGAATAAATGTTATCCTATCTTTTGAAATTTTTATCTCTATGAACAAAGAGATAACCCCAAGGTCTCTTGGGTGTTAGGTCTTGACAATGCAGTGGAACAAACTCAGTGATAAATGTGAAAATTCTGGTAATCACAAAGGGACCTTATGAACAAACACTGGAAGCTTTAAACTCATCATATTTTAAGATATGGTGATTCTTAAATTTCTAGTTCTAACCAAATAGTAAAAGAAACAACAAAATATGAGGGTTTCAGAAGTCCTAATATTAACACTACTCCTAGGATTAACCACGCAAATGATGAAATACTTGGAATGGACCAATCCCTTTAAACTGATTCCTATTCAACTCAGCTATACTTGCAATCTTATAGAGAATAGTGCAATCTTCTAAGGTGTTAAATATTTTCAGACAATGGGCATTCATTCAATGGAACTGAATAAATTTCTATAGTTGAACTAAGCACATACATATCAGGTATAGGTTGACCTTGCACAACATTCTCGTAATCAAGAAGCTGCCCAAAGTATGAACCAGAGATTGCTACAACACTCCAAACATTAAATCAAAAGCATTATTAACAAAACTTGAGATACATTCAAACGTTTCCAAGAAATTTAAGAGATAGAACAAGAACCATTCAAGATTATTCAATCCAAAGAAGGCACCAATCATAGCACAATGTCTTCACTTTGTATTAAATCACAGTATTAGCATCAATTTTGGTATGTTACAACACTTGCTTGAAATGTAAAACTAACTTCTAATCTTCTAACATGCCTACCATCCTACTACTAAATCTACTACTATTCGACCACTAAATCTACTCTTTATGAGTCTTCTGACTTAATTAGCCAATGGAAGAACTCTTTCTAAACCTAACTGAACCCTTTCAAATGAGGCAAAATGTCATTCTTATAGAATTCACGTTCAGTGCAAACCCCAAGCTAGGGTTACAAAGAAAGAGAGTTGGCCATCAATCAGATCAGCCTAGAAAGCTTGCAATAATTTTCCACCTAGCATTGAATGCATGAAGTGCCACTTCAAATCGACTTGGGATCCCAAAAGTCATGGTACAGTCCCTCGAGCCATGCCCACCATTAATGCTCTATCTACCCGAAGTAGAAGAATGAAATTGCTCGAGTAAGCTTAACTTGTCTTTAGTCACAAAGTGTACTCAGGTGAATCCCATAAATCACACAACATCCTTGAAGCATGCACACTCCATCCTTCCTCATTCATGACTGCAACAACTTGCTCGATCCAGCCTGCACACAAAGACCCATATTTAGAAACCAGTATAGCACAAGAAATCAAGTCAGTATGTCATGAAAAACATGTCAAATCATCAAGGGAATCCATTCAATCAGTTAGAATTCATTGGGACATCGTTAAAACATCATCTTTCAAAGTTTGGGATTTTCACCGCTTCGCAGATTTTAGCTCAGGAAGGAATTTTGGAAAATTTCAAGCTCGATAGACTGCAACGAGGCAAGCACAAAAATGGCTCAAAATCCAATTATTCATAGATTAAATAGCCATAAAATGTCTGCATTCACCCTTAAATCATCGATACTCATCATAAAATGCAGATTTAATATCACTCAGGTCATGAATTCCTTCGAATCGTAGCAAACAACAAACCTTCAAAACAAACCCGACCGGGCAGGAAATCCCCGAGCTCAGCAAAACATAGCAGAGATGGACTATCGAACAATTCCCAAGGTGTCAGATTCCTACGGAGTCAACGCTAGTCTAAGTCAGTCCAAGGCATCCAAGCTAAGGAGACCCCCACTAAGCTCCCCGACAAGACCCCTGCAATACCACAAGCTCACTAAGATGACCCTGTGGTAATGCAGTTAACCACACCCCCACAAGCTACCTATCCGACTACCATGATAAACCGCTGGACCATGGAGCTAGACCGCCATCGTGCCATCGTGGGCTACCCAGTAGTTCGGCATAGTACCATGAGAAACCATGGGACCACGAAGGCATACCACCACTGTGCCACCACGGCAAAGGCAAAGACTCCCTGCGACATGGCGGTGAACCGAGAAAATAGCAAAGGTAAGGAAAATTCAGAAGAATCCAGGAAGGAAGAACAGTCCGCGGGGAAGGGAAATTCCCAAAGGTGACAAAATTTCTGAAGGATGAGCTTGGTCGAGAAAACAACAAAGCAAATGATAAATGAAAGAATCCGAAGATGAAGGAAATTCCTGAAGGCACCGAAATCTCTAAATGCAATGAAAAGCCAAAAAAACCAAGCAACCAGGGAAATCCGGTAGGGACAAAAAATCCTGAAATCAATTAAAAACCCAAAATTGACCCCCTGGACTTAGAATTTTCAAAGTGTTAACACAATGGGGGAATTTTTCCAATTAGATAAGCTTCAAAGAACATGGCAAAGGCAGCAAAAATGCAAGGTCAAGGATAAAAAACACCAAGGATGAAAAACTCAATATTTTCAAAGACAAGCACAAGGAAGGCCATAGAAAAGAGCCAAAGGACCAAGCAAAAAGAGAGGGTCCCTACTTTTAGTGGGGGCAGGTGTGCAAAATTGCACAACACCTGGCCAGTTGTGTTATCCTTGTTAGTAAGGATGGTTTTTTGTGCTAATACTGTTCCAGTGGGAGTCTTGCAAAGTTAGAACCTAGTTCCGTTTGAGATGGCAAGTACATAAGGTAGAGTAGAAATTAAAAAATTCAATGGCAGCAACTTTGAGTTGTGGAAACTCAAAATGGAAGACTTGCTTGTGGATAGAGACCTCTGGGTTGTTATGTCTGGAACTATGCCACAAAGTATGAAGCAAGAAGATTGGGACCTCGCAGATAGAAAAGAGAGAGGTTTGATAAGACTTAGTCTAGCCGATTTTGTACTCTTGAATGTCCATGAGGAGAAGTCTGTAGATTTGTTATGGAACAAGCTTGGTGATATTTATCAGGGAAAGTCTCAAGTAAATAAGTTATTCCTGAGGAAGAAATTGTATTCCTTGAATATGGAAGAAGGTGCATCTGTTGCAGACAATCTGAACTCATTTAATATGGGTGTTGCTCAGTTGGCGTCTATGGGTGTGAAGATAGAGGAGGATCATTGCATGCTCCTGTTATGTCTGTTACCTGATACTTGGGATCATCTTGTAATGGCTATTGGAAGTACAACCACTACTTTCAAGATGGAAGACGTTCTTGCCTCGCTGCTGTCAGAAGAGATGTGAAGGAAGTCTTTAGAGATGGCCAAAGAGGCCCTTGTTGTTCGAGGTAGATCAAAGGAGAAAGGAAAGAAGAAGGACAAGAAGTCTAAATCCAAATCTGAAGGGAGATCAAAGTCTCCTAGTAAAAATTCCAAGGTGAAATTTTGGAACTGTAGGCAGCCTAGTCATATCCGAAAGGATTGTAAGTAGAAGAAGAAGAAGAATAACTCTTCAGATAATGACTCTTCTCAGAGTGATGCAAATGCGTTCATTGCAGCCTTGGAAACTTAGGCATCAGATGATATTTGGTTGGTTGAATTAGGTGCATCTTTTCACATGACATCTCATAGAGAGTGGTTCAATAAGTACAAAAAGTATGATGGTGGAAAGGTTTACCTAGCAAGTGATTCAACACTAGAGATTGTTGGCCATGGAAGAGTCAAAATACAATTCTCTGATGGAAGAATCAAAGGGATTGGTGATGTACTGCACATACCAGGTTTGGCTCGTAACTTACTTTCTGTCAGTAAGTTTAATGATGTTGGTGTGGAAGTTTATTTCTTGAGTAAAGGATGTAAGATGGCTAGAGGCGCTATGGTGTTGGCTAAGGGTGTACGTATTGGTACTCTATACAAGCTGGATGCATGTCCTATTCAATGTAACAGCTCTATAAAGTAAAGCAAAGTTGCTCATGTAGAGAAGGATGATGAAGCTCTACTGGGTGCAAATGCCTTGTAGGTGAAACTCCCACCTAAGAAAACCAGCACTGTGGCATCATAGACTTGGTCACATAGGTGAGAAAGGTTTAAAAGCCTTAAAAAATAAAAATATTTTTGAAGGGTTTGTTGATTGTAGCCTTGAGTTAAATGTTTGTGAACATTGCATTTATGGAAAGCAACACCGTGTTTCATTTTATTCGAGTCCTCATAAATCTTCTAGTGTACTGGATTATGTTCATTTTGATGTGTTTGGTCTAGTTAATGTTCCTTCATTATCAAAGTCTAGATATTATGTTTATTTTATTGATGACTATTCGAGAAGGGAATTTATATACTTTCTTAAGAGTAAATCAGAAGTGTTCAGTCAGTTTAAAGAATTTAAAACTTTGGCAGAGAATCAGACTGGAAAGAAAATCAAATGCTTGAGGACGGATAATGGCGGTGAGTTTTATTCTGCAGCTTTCGAAAGGTACTGTAAAGACCATGGGATTAAAAGGCATAAAAATACACCTTATACTCCACAACAGAATGGTGTTGCCGAAAGGTTGAAAAAAATGTTAATGGAGAGAGCGAGAAGTTTGTTGAGCAATGTTGGTCTGGAGTGGAAGTTTTGGGTTGAGGTTGTGGCTACAACATATTACCTGGTAAATTGTTCACCTTGTTCTACTCTTGTTGAAAAAACACCTTTGGAAGCTTGGTCTGGTAGGAAGCCCTCTCTAAGACATATTCATGTCTTTGGTTGTGAGGGATATGCATGTGCAAAATGAGAAAAGATCTAAGTTGGAGAACAAGGTTGTTAAATGTATCTTCATCGGCTATGACATTGGTGTGAAGGGATACAAGCTTTGGAATCCTGATATCGAGAAGGTTTTGTATAGCATAAGTGTAATATTTTGTGAGCTAAAACTTTCAGTAGTTGATCCATAGTTAGAGACAGATCAAAGAGAAAAGAAGAATGATGTAGTTGAAATTCCTCAGACTCCATAAAAAGAGGAACTACATGGTGTACCTAAAACCAAGGAGAGTTCAAGTAGCTCTGAAAGTTTTAAAGATGAAGAACCACAACCTCAGCCAGCAAGAAGGTCTACACATGAAAAATGGCAACCTAATAGGTATGGTTTCTCTATGTTAGATTTGAATTGTGCCAATGCTTTGATTACTAGCACTGATGAGCCCAGGATTATAAAAGAGGCAATTAACATGTCTGATTCAAATTCCTGGTTGGAAGCCATGAATGAAGAAATGGAATCATTGAAGAAGAATGAAACCTGAGATTTGGTACCTTTTCCTAAAGGGCGAAAGCCTCTTGGTTGTAAATGGGTATTTAAGAAGAAGACGGGTCTAGATGGCGGTATTGAAAAATATAAGGCAAGGTTGGTTGTAAAGGGATTTTCCCAGATAGAGGGAATTGATTATGGAGAAATATTTTTCTTAGTAGCAAAGTTGACATCTATCAGATTTCTTTTGTCATTGGTAGCATCATATGACTTAGAGATCGAGTAGATGGATGTGAAGACAAATTTTCTCCATGGAGAGCTATAAGAAGAGATTTGTATGTCCCAGCTTGAGCACTTCGTTAAAAAAGGTAAAGAAAATCTGGTCTGCAAATCAAAGAAATGTTTGTATGGTTTGAAGCAGTCTCCTAGAATGTGGTACCAGAATTTTGACACTTTTGTGTTGTCTATGGGATTTGTGAGATCAAAATCTTATCATTGTGTGTATTATAAATCTAAAAATGATCATGTGCTTATTATTACCCTATATGTGGACGATATGTTGTTCATAGGAAATAGTAAGACTATGATCTCTGATCTTAAATCTCAGTTGTCTGTAAAGTTCAAAATGAAAGATCTGGGTGCAACAAGGTATATTCTGGGGATGAAAATAACTAGGGATAGAACGAGTAGAAAGCTTTGGGTTAGCCAGAGTAAGTATGTTAGCACTGTTCTAAAGAGATTCGGTATGAATGATTGCAAGCAGCTAGTTGTTCCAATCTTGTAAGGAATGAAGCTATATGTTGAAGATTGTCCAAAATATGCTATTGAGATAGAGGACATGACCCAGGGTGCCTTATTCAAGTGTTGTTGGCAGTTTAATGTATGTGATGATATGTACAAGGCCAGACATTGCCCAAGCAGTGGGAGTTCTTAGCCATTTTATGGAAAATCCAGGAAGGACACATTAGGATGTTGTGAAGAGAGTGTTCAAATATTTAAAGGGGACTTCATAATATGCTCTATGTTACCATAGAAATTTGGTTGCATTACAGAGAACACTCAACATTCATGGATATGTGGATTATGATTGGGCAGGGGACATTGACAGCAGAAGATCCACCACTGGATATACTTTCATGTTGAATGGTGATGCAATCAGTTGGATGAGTAAGCGATAGGTTGTAGTCACTTTGTCCACTATGGAGGCAGAATACATGGTAGAAACACATGCTTGCAAAGAATTTGTTTGGATCATTCGTTTGTGTTATGATATTGGTTTTAATGTAGGACAAATTACAATTTGTTGTGATAGTCAGAGTGTCATTCTTTGGTGAAAAATCCAACTTTCCATGCCAGGATGAAACATATCGACATGTAGTATCACTTTGTTTGAGATATGGTGGAGGATGGAAAGGTCTTTTTAGAAAAGGTGGATACTCTGAAGAATGTTGTTGATGCATTGACAAAGCTAGTGAGCATGGAAAAGTTCAGATGCTGTGCAAGTTCGATGGGCCCTGGGGCCTATGATCGTCAATAAATTTGAAGTCTGGAGGAAGCCAGTAAGTCTTCATCAAGTGGGATCTTGTTGGAAAATGTGCCTCAATTTACTAGTTTGGACCTCTGTTAAAGGCTTGATAAGTTTATTCCTTTATCACTACACCGTAGAGTTCTCATGTGGTCATTTTGGTCTTTGGTCACCGAGACTTTGTCTGGTTGGCAAGAATCTAATGGGTGTTACGGCAATGGGCCAACAAGCTTAGAGTTGGTGGAATGTTATGTCGGTTTACCTCGGCTTCATCGGTGAAACGTTCACATATCAGTGGGAGACAACGTGTTGTCTCACCGATGTGTTGATGTAGTTACCTTTCCTTCATCACCAGAATAGACGCTTATCGGTGGGAGGCAATGTAGTGCCTCGTTGATATGCCGACACCTACATCTATGGTTGTGATGTTTTTAATCTGATGGTACTCATTCCATTTCATGCCCTTTTGAGGCAAGCACTAACGAGACTTTGTGAGTTGGGTGGAATTGTATGAGTGGTTGACACATGGTAGTTTGATCAGCGGTGATCGCTTGTCCCATACCTCGCATGGTGGGTCTTGAGTTATTACTGCAAGGTGTTGCCAGCTCCGCACATGTGTCAATGTTTGGGAGAAATTTATTGGAATATTCTGGATGCGATTTTAGATTCGCCAAAAGAGAACTAGCAGCGTACATGTGTCATGGTGGGCCTTGACTATGACGACAGACAGTTGTCGCTATACCGTGGTGGCCGTTAGACCATACCGCGGTAGCTCAGTAGATGTTGCTCAGGGCACAGTTGACCGCTTCGATAGTCAAAGCGCTGGATGAATGGTGTGATGACACGTAGCATGATCTCATTCATTGATTTTACATCACTATTGTAAATCAACTGCCACTGGTTGAATGCTTAAATCTATGAAAGCGATATGTACATTAACTGCAAAGTTCAATTCAGCGATTGACAGAATCCAATTATGGAAAACATAAGTAATTGTTGGACGGCCCGATGCGTGATTGCAGGGCGGTTGGTCAGGGATCGGTTTTACGTGTCAAATAGAGGTGTATAATTAAGACACCTGATTGGTTGGTAAGGAATGAATGTGATGTAAGACTTGTAAAAGTCGGATACATAGGCACAGAGACTAAGGTGATGAGAGTGTGGTTCATTGTATGTGGTAATAGCATTGGAATAGTGAAGAGGTCGACTAAATGCTGTTGAGAGCTAACATCTTCAAGAAAAGTCTGTAACTTTGTATGTAAACTATTTTTACTGTAATACAAAGTGATTTAGCTTGGTGTGGTGGGTTTTCCTCCCGTAAGGGTTTTCCCACATAAATCTGGTGTTATCTGTTGGTGTAATTAATTATTTAATTACACTTTAGCATAAGTTTACTCAGGCATATTTTATTTCCTAGGTTAATTAATAATCTTTATCTTATTGAGCTATCTTGTTGCTCAAGATAAGATTAGGGTTGTGCATGTCTTTCTTTTTGCATGATTTCCTTTTGAAGGCTTTTGTAGTATTTGTAAAACAATTACATTCAATCAATTAATTCTGGTTAATGCTTGCACATACTTTTGCTCTGAGGGTTTACAGAACATCTCTTCTTTTGTTCTGAATATTTGTTGCATGTGATAGGTGTTTGCTTGCAGGTGATTCTTGGGGACTGTGAGGTTGAGTTTTATCAACTTCTACATGGTATCAGAGCTCCAGACTTGTAGCTTCATGTTCGTGTTTTGAAGATATTCTTTCATAGCATTTTTTTTTTTCTGTGCAAGGGTTTCAAGTCAGGCTGATCTTTTGTGCATTTGGGGGTAGGCATTTTTCTATGCATCTTTGGGAAAAACGGACGTCACCATCGCGTTTAGGACGCCCAAAAACCCTAGAAATGCTTTTCGTTTCGTCGATTTTGGACATGTTGAAAAAAAAAGGCAAATTTTTTTTACCAGGGAAGCCGTACGGCCTCCCTAGCATGCAGTCCGAGGCGAATATTTTTGCGAAAATAAACAAAAATATTTAAAAAATAAAAAAACCCGAGGGTTTCCTGCGCGGCCAGTGTTCAATTGTTGAGCCACCCATTCGCCGCCAAGCAGCCACCAACCACTCGGTGGCCAACCCCATCCGCAACCACCATCGGCACCCGCCAAACCTAGCGGTGCCCTCTTGCACTGCCACCCTCCGCGCCGCTCAGCTCAGCCCCTGCGGGCTTTGGAGTCTCCCGACAGGGTCACATCCGTGACTAGGAGCCAGCGCCAGCCTCGGTCGGGTCCTCAGCCCCTAGCCACGGTCATATGTGTGAACAGGAGCTGGCGGTTTTTCCCAGCCCCTAAGCACCAGTAGACGGTCACCTGGAGGACCGAGGACCAAAGCAAGGGGGCCGACATTTTGCACCTGGTTAGCATCAAAAGTGCCTTTTACAGGCCTTTTTTTCATTTTCTCATAACTTGGGAAAACGGAGGCCATTTTTTGAAAATGAAATATCGACGGAAAGCTGATTTGACACTCTTCGCAGTGGTGGAGGTTAGAAATTTTGATTTTCTACTTTTGGTGCCTTTTCAGCCTATCAAAGCTAGAAGTTGTTGTTTTCACTTCGGGAGGCATATCTTTTGCGTCCAGACTCCGTTTTGTGAAAACAAATAGGCATCGAAAAGCTGATTTAGTGCTCTACATAGAAATCAGACCTGTTTTTCCAAAAAAATTTACTAGGTATCTGATATTACTATTTGATCTCAGCCTTTAGTTTTTGAATTATTTTCTTGGGAAGTGTGCAATCAGGCTACTTTTTTGAGATCAGTGAGCATTGTTATTTTATTTGAGAGTATATATTGTTGTTTTATGTCATGAATACACATAATATTGCACCCCTTACTCCATTCAACTATTTTGGTTGGAAAAAACAAATGGAGATTCATTTGAAACACAAAAGGTTGTATAGGGTAACCATGGGTACAGAAATTGAACCTACAGGTGCTGCTGAAAAGAGAAAGTGGTTTAATAGATGTGATGAAGCTTATGGTACATTATGTCTTTCTCTTTCTTCTAACCTTCTTTTTCATATTGAGTCTTGCACTACACCCCATGCGGTTTGGACTACTTTGCAGTCTTTATTTGGGCAGCAAGATACTATGAGAGGGTTTCAGTTAGAGAATGAGCTTATTGGCTTAAATCCTAGGGATTTTGATAGCATCCAGGAGTTTTTCACCAAACTCAAGTCTCTTAGATTGCAGTTGTCATAGTGTGGTGTTCAGAAGGAAGACTCTCAGTTGATATTGCCCATTCTTTCTAAGCTTGGACCAGATTATTCAGTTTTTGTTTCTACCTTTTATGCTACTAGGGATGCACTTGGTACTAGATTTACTATGCCTTCTTTTGATGATTTTGAATCTTCTCTTACTCGAGAGTAGGCCAAGTTGGCCAATATGGGCTAGTTGAAGCCCTCTTCATCATAGGCACTTATTGCATCATAGGAGCCCAGAGATCAGAAGGCTTCTACAAGAAAAGGAAAGAAACAAAAACAAAAGGATTCCAAATCTTATGAGCAGCATAAGGAGTCCTCATATTCATCATCCTCTTCTAAGGGAAACTCATTTAGGAAGGAGAAGGGCCCATGTGCATATTGCAAGAGAGAAGGACATGCAGAACATAATTGCTACAAGAAGGACATTGATGAGCTAAAGAATCTTCTTCAAAAACATCAGATTGATTTGCCTTCTAGGATGTCTGCATCATCTCCTTCCTCTCCTCCTTATTCTTCTTCTTCTTCATGCACATCTAGTTTACACACTTCATCAGATATGAGGGGGCATGCTCTTTGTGCTTCTTCGAGTCTTGGATTAGGGAGATAGCTTCTAGATTCAGGAGCATCTCATCATATGGCTTCTACACAGACTATGTTCACTTCCTTTGAGTCTCACACTATGTCTCCTATTTTGATGGGAAAAAATACATACATGAGTTTTATAGGGAAGGGGTCTATTAGTTTTGGGGACAACACTTTTCAGGATGTCTTGTGTGTTCCTCATTTGATGAACAACCTTCTTTCTATATATCAAATCACACATGGAGGCAATGGGAGGTCTGTGGAGTTCACACCTGATTCAGTTATCATCAAAGACTTGGAGAGTAGAGTAGTTATTGCTACTGGGGTAGTGGATCACTCATCTCGGTTGTATTCCTTTGCAGATTTTGCTACTGATGGTGCTTCTATTCCTACTGTTGTTCATCACACTTCTAGTGTGAATCATCATTCAGAGGAGACATTTGGCTACTTGAACATTGGAGTTCTCACTTCAGATCCTTCTCTTGATCCATCCATTCCATCTCCTTCACCTACTGTTGCAGTTGTTGATACTTCTATGACTCTAGATGTGGGTTCTTCCATTTTAGTGCAGCAAGATCCAGTTGATCATCTATCTTTGGAGGTTCCTATTCAGTCTTCACCCACTTTGACTTCTTCATTTGTTGAGGTCAAACCTACTTATGTGGAGACATCATGGGCTACACCTATTTCACCTTCAGAGATTGCTTTCATTCAACCTCTTCCCTCTCACTTCTTTCAGGAGATACAGTTTCTTCAGTTCTTTTGGGGCTACTTAATTCTAGGGGGGATCTGTGGTCTCTTTCTTCCTCTCTTTTGGGGGGGTTCTCTTATGTATCTTTGTGATGGATGGTGTCCTTGGGGGGTCTTATGGAGTCCTCCATATTTCATCACTTAGTTGCTCTTTGCATTCTATTTTGGGGAGGAGTTTTGTTCCCATTAGGTTTTCTCCTTTACCCTGTTTGATTTAGTTTTCATTGCATTTGTAAATGGGTACCTGATCAGGCCTTGTTGTCGAGACTCATCTTTGCATTATAATTTTCTTCTCCCTAAGTTGCACTTATGGGGGGGTGTTGGTGTAATTAATTATTTAATTACACTTTAGCATAAGTTTACTTAGGCATATTTTATTTCCTAGGTTAATTAATAATCTTTATCTTATTGAGCTATCTTGTTGCTCAAGATAAGATTAGGGTTGTGCATGTCTTGCTTTTTGTATGATTTCCTTTTGAAGGATTTTGTAGTATTTGTAAAACAATTACATTCAATCAATTAATTTTGGTTAATGCTTGCACATACTTTTGCTTTGAGGGTTTACAGAACATCTCTTCTTTTGTTTTGAATATTTGTTGCATGTGATAGGTGTTTGCTTGCAGGTGATTCTTGGGGACTGTGAGGTTGAGTTTTATCAACTTCTACATTATCTCTGTGATCATTTATTTTTGTTACTCTTGTTATCATGTATGTGTTCATCTTAAGTGTTTTAAATTTTTTAAATTGTTCTTTGCACTTCTCCTCTGTGGTTTTAGCGTTAGGAAAGTGTTTCGGCACTGTCTGTTTTCCTTTCATTTTTTGGTCAGTGTTTCAATTGTGAAAACCCTGGTCATAAATCAATTGAATGTAGAAATATGTCAAGTCACTCTATTGATAGAAGAAATGTTGAATGCTATACATGTGGGAAATTTGGGAATATTTCTAATCAATGCAGCTCTAGAAGAAGTCATTGGAATGACCGGTCAGGACAAGAAATCATTGTGTGTTACAATTGCAACAAGTATGGTCATATTGCAAGATTCTCTAGAAATAAAAATGTAGATAGAAGAAGTCCGGTATACAAAGGAAAAAATATAGAGAAAAATGATAAAGGGAAAGAAAAGGTAACTATGGATGAAATCATAGATCAGATGAAGAAGACATGGGTAAGGAAAAATGATTTTGATGTTGGAAATAGTTCTGTATCAGAACCTATCTCTGGTAACTCTTTCGGTAATCGATTTTAGGCTGCTGGCCTAGGGGGATTCTTTCAAGAAAACCCTTCCTCCCCTGTCTTGGATGGTACTGAAACATAGAGAATAGTCAAGAAGGTGTACTTATGGTGTATAATTTTTTTGGATAGCTTTAGCAAAATGAACTCAGATAATTCATAGGTCCGCAAAAGATCTTTCTATTGTGGTTTGGGAAAATAGAAGTCTCTGAAAAACTTAGGGAAAATGCATTTATTGCACATGCACGAGCTATAAAATTCAAGCTAGAACCATCAATTGTCACTTTGCATCAAAGAAGAGAAGAAGGAGAGAACTCGATAGGTGGATTACGAAGCAGTAAAATCGATTCATCGAAAAATCTTGAAATCTATCAAGTATTTCAAATCATTCTTGAATTCTTCATACAATTTAGTGTGTGGTTGCGAACCCTAAACATGAAAAAGGAAAAATAGAACAAATCAAAGGCTCGATCACTCTAGATGAATATAACAATGCAAATATTAGGTCTATGAGGAATTTGTCACTCCCTAATGAATTAAAGCAATTAAACGAAGCTAAGAATGGAAATTTGGATATGTGGAGTGAGTTTCCATACTTTAAGAATGCATAATTCATGAAATTCATATTAAGCAGATTACATGATGATGTTTTAACTTTGGAAAAACCTTACATCATTTCAAAAGAGGCAATTGAGAACTTAACTAGATTTTACAAATTTGGAGATGTTCCCAGGAAGAAATCTATCTAGAACAAAGAGGTCAAAACCCTAACCTGAATAATTGGTGATCAAAGAGCTTTTGATGATTGCAAAAATCAAGAATCCCATTACGAAGTACATTGCACATGGAATAACATATAAAATATTCTATAAAAATCGAGAAGAAGCTACATCAGTTGGTGCAGTGTACATTGCTCACAAAATGATAATTGAAGGTTAGGACTTTAACCTATGTGGGTTGTTAAAGGATCATCTCATGGAAAATGTTCAATTGACAAAGGAATCAGGTAATCCATTTAGGTTTGGCACTTTAATTATATGTTTGGTAATGTATTTCTTGAATTGGTTGCCGAAAATCGACAATGTAGTATGGAAATCAGACAACCCAGTATGCAATTAGATATACTCTTATTCCAAGAGCTTGGCTAACTAGGATTTAGAATTTGAAAATTTCTTTAAGAATGTGCTTGAAAAGTTTGGATCAATCAATATTTCCCCTCCATTAAGAACAATGGAAGTTGGTTCCTCTTCTGGTAGCATTGATAGAGGACAAAAAAGAGGAAAGGAAATTATTGAATACAACCCTCAGAAAAGCAAAGTTCTCATAATTGAGGGAAAAGGAAAAGAAAAAGAAATTGTGGATATTCTGGATGAAGAATCTGATGAAGAAATTGAGAATCCATTGGAAAATGAATCTGGACTAGAAAAAGGTAGTGTGGAAGAAGAAGATCTGACAAAAGAAAAGCTACAACAACTTATTCAAGGTGTAGGTGGCATGCAGAAAATTGCAAGGTTATGGTCAGTCAGACCATCATACGATCAGGACTTGATTATGGAAGTTCTAAATGCTCATGTTGAGCACTGTAAGATAAGATTGGAAAGTCTGAAGGACATTCTACCTGAAGAGATGATCAAGTGCAACAAATAATCAATGGGCTCTGAGGACAAAGGCAAAGAAGAAGGTGAAGTTGTCTCTCACCTGAAGGAACAATTCAGAATATCCCTTTCCAAGCTAAAGAAGAAAATGAATGAGTTGAGGCTATGCATAAACTTATCCATAGGCATCTACAACTATTGCATTTGTTGGCCCCATGGATTCATCAATTACAAAGAGAAGTTGGATCATATTGAAATAGAATTGAATGACATTGAAAAAATCTTTGACATATCTCAGGATCCAGATGGCATCATCAGGAAAAGAATCTTGGAGCTACAGTCAAAATACACAAAAATTTAACTCTCCAAGAAAGTTCTTGTGGATACTTTTTGGAAGGTAAAGGATCTCATTGAATGCAGGCTGGAGCAGATGGTGGAAATATTGAAGAATGGTAAGAAACTGGAAGAAGAAATTACAGTTCTTGAATCTCTCATTGAGATTATTAACAAGACTTCCAAGAACAATAGCTTGATCATTATTATTGGAATTAAAATAGATGGTTGGAAGAAGTTCCTTCTGGAAGTGAAGAAAAACCATAAGATAATCTTTTGAAGATAGCAGTAAATTATCTTTAAGTTTTTAAAATTTTGATCAAAGGAGGAGAACTGTAGGCATATATATGTGCTAAATTTTGAAGCCTTCAGGATTTTGAACACATGTTTTTTCTTTATCTTGTCAATATCACTTTTTGTCATTTTGGCATATGGCATCCATTCTTTGTCATTGATGTCAAAGGGGGAGAGAATGCAGTGAAAAATGTCCCATAGAGGGAGAAAAGAAAGCAATATAAGAGGAGAGAATTCCTTATAAATATCAGGGGGAGAAAGTACAGTAAAATTTTTGGTAGTGTACCTATAATGATTCTGAAACTTACTCATTTTTGACTAAGTGTTTCCATCAATGCTAAAGGGGGAGATTTTTGGCATATGGCTTGTAAGTGTTGTCATTGATGAGAACCCAAGTCATGCAACTTAAGTATTGCATCTAAATGTACAGTATAATTTTGGTTCCTACCGACATAACAGAATAAAGAATAGGGCATCCAGTTAATAGGCATAAAAGTTGATCTAAACACCTTACCAAATAGATATTTTGGGTTGTGGATCTCTGAGGAAGGTCTGTTGATGCTTGCAGTATCTTGGTTTTGATGCACACTCACTGGTACATGATCTAGAAGATCCGGTGCACTAATTTGTTGATTATCTATGCGGTAAGGCCGACCCGACAAGGATAGTAATTGTAGATGTATAAGATATAATTAATTATAAGTATTCATGCTTGATTAAGTGTTATTTGGGTCCTCTCTCTATCTTAACCAACTTTGGAGGATCTGCATAAAAATTTAGTGGTGGATTTGGCTGACAAGATAAAAGGTAACAATACTTTATAAAGTCAGCTGATGGATGAATAAATCCTTGATCGCGGATATATATAAGAGATTGTTTTTATCATTTAGAATGCGAGATTAACTGTGTGTGTGTGTGTAGAAGTGAAAATTATGAGATTCAGTAGTGCAGTAGTGTGAATTTGATCATAAGTGATGCGAAGAGCAGAGTGAATTGCAAAGTTAGAAAGAAGATCCAGAATCAGATCTATGAGCTTCACTGGAACTGTCACCTGGCATAAGTAGATGCTACTATCTCAGTTCACCCTTCAGATGGTTTTAATCTAAATTTTGTAAGGTACTAAGTCTTTCTCTTTGAGTATTGAGATCTAGGTAGTGTGCCTGAATGCAAGTGCATTCCTTTTGTAAACAATTATATTTGAGTACTCAAATTGTGGATTAACCTCCACCATGGTTTTCCCCTAATAGGGTTTCCATGCAAAAATATGTGTGTTATGGTGTTATGAATGTTTAATTTGAATGCATACATCTTTTCTTTAATGCAATGATTAAATGGTTTCAAGTTTTAGATTGATGGCGTTTAAAGATTATTGAACACTGATTCACCACCCCCCCTCTTAGTGTTCCCTTGAGTCCAACACATCTCAACCTCTAAGACCTCCTTCTATTTCTCCATCTACTTCTAAATCACATAAAGGAAATGGGCCCATGGACGAGACCCTCATATCTATCTTCATGCCTCCTCCTGTCCCTCCTTAGGAGCATACTCTTCCACTAGCAACAGCTATGAAGACTACTCCTCCAATGGAATAGGATCCCCCAAAGTCTTCTCAAGTTGTTGTTCCTAGTGGTCATATTTGTCAAAAATGACTTATGTGTGAGTGTAATCATCACTAATGAGCATTGGATTGGGAGTGTGAGGCTTTGCAAAAGACCAAGGGGGATCCTTCTATCTCTACTCCTACTTCTACTTTTATTCATGCTTCTATTTTCATTCCCAGTCTTATCTTTGTCTCAAATTTTGTTCCTATCACTTCTCTATTACTCTCAGCTTCTTTGAGAAACCTAATGAATGTTACCCTAAGTGGGTACAATTGTTAATCATTCCTTCTTTAGAACCTCCCTCGATCACCTCCTTGCCTAATTTTCCTCCTTTTTTGAGCCCGTAGATATGCATCACACAAGAGTCATGTCTAATGTGGCTCCTTTCTCTTTTGATGTGATGACCCCACATCCTTCACTTAAGTACAATTTAGAGCATGACCTCATTTTCAACGATGGTCATAAAAATTATTCTTTGTCTTCTTCATCTTGTTCTACTTTGGCTTGTATCATTCTTGTGACAGATAAGTCACCTCTTTCCCCAAAGTTTATCATTGCCCCTCTTTTGGAGGTCAGCAATGACTCTTTGGTTTCTCATCCTCCTCCTATTCATTCACTATACTTCACTTCGAAGAAGTGTATGTTTGACTCGTCGGAGGATATATTTAATTTTTCCTCTATCTTTGCTAGATCAATGGCATTGACCTCACAAGAGCTTGTTGATGAAGACATTGAGGTGGCCTCCTCCTTAACCCTTGTTGTAGGAGAGTCGATTGATACTACCCTTTCTATCCTCCCTCTACAAGCTCATCCTCCTTCCCCCTATGATGACTTAGATTTGGAATAGGATAAATTTTTAGAGGTGTTGGACTAGGGTGATACCTCTTCTTATCTTTAGATTAGTCTTGTGTGCTTGTTTTTGTTCCCCTTCCCCCATAATTTTTTGTTTATGTTTGTTCTCTCATTTGGAGGACACTTGATATCCTTTTAAGTACTTGGATATAGGAGAGAATATCTATCATAAAACTTCTATTTGTTTCATCATTCTTCTATTTATCATCAAATTTGACTTTCCACATCTAGAATGATGCAAAGTTTTGGGGCATTTAGGCCTCTTCCATCTTGAACCAAATTTTTATTTGTCTTCATCTATTTTGGGGGTGATGATAGGTCATATACTTTACACTATCTATGTATATGCATATATCTATGATCAATTTTGACCTTGAATAATTGGATCACCCTATGTTATTAATTTCTTCTTATCTACTTTTCTAGATGTTGTGTATTCTATGTGTTATCCCTCATATGATAACATTCCATGAATATATCTCATTATGTATGTCATGACATGAAATCTCTCTATCTTTCATTTCCTTAGAATGACTTGTTCTCTTTTGTATAGCACACATCATTCTAAGGGGAACTATCATATATTCTTATTCTTATTTTTCAAAAATATTGTCTTTATTTCTTATGATCTCATTGTCTAGGTTGGGGGAAACCTGAGTAGACTTGTCTTTTCTATGACCATCTTGCAACATAGTTTGCAACAACCAAGTGCTTATCTATTTTTTGTATGGTCTCTAGAATAACACAACTTTCTAGCAATACTTATAAGCAATATCTTTTATCTAACCAATTTTTATCATGTCTTTTTTTCTCTTTCGCCTAACATGTCTGTATATAGCTAAAATTTTTATGGTGAGATTGTAGTCAGATTTGTAGGATAGAAGACTCATGTCCTCTTTGTGTCCTAGCTTGGCCTTTCACTCATATTTATCTAATTGAAGGCTTGTTTCCTCTTCATCTTGGGTATATTCTCCTCAACCTCTTTCTCTCTACTTCAACTCACATCTATTAGAATACATATGCTTGCTAAAGTAGGGGAAAAATGTAATGTCAAAAATTTCACCCTATGCAATTTCACATTCCATAAACCTCCCTTTTAGATTAATTAAATTTGATAATGCAATACCCTTTTGTCCAACCTTAATTTTGTCCTTATTTCTTTCATTCTCAACCATTAAGTGAAATTTTCTTATGGATGATCACGTGTCATGCTAACATCTATATGTCACATGAATCTCCTGAAAAGATTCTTGATTTCATAGTTGTTTGGACATTACACTTTTCAGCTTCCCACAAAGTGTAACACCTTTGTAGCTTGTAGATGCATCGAGAACATCCATTTGCATACATATATCCCTTTTAAACCTCCCATTTTTCTATTCTATTCATTCCTTCAATATATCTCCATCTATCTTTCTCCTTCACTCATTCTCTCATTCTATCAAGCTCTCTTGTACTTTGGCTCTCTACACCAACAATTTAGCATTCTTGGCACATCTCAAATGTTTCATTCTCTTCCTTTCAACATCACTATATTTCTAAAGGGAGGGTAAACATTTTTTACTTATTTCATTACCATTTGCATTGATAGCATATTGTTATTCAACACATCTATTATCTTTGCCTCATCTATTTTTATTCTCTTTCATCTCTATCTATCTGGCTATATGTGGAGGTGGGAACACCTACATAGGGGTTTGAATAAGGAAATTCCCTAAAATAGCCCCAAACTTTTTCTTGTTTTTGTGTGTGCATGTTTTGAGGTTATTTCTTTGTAGGATGCTTCATTTATGGACCTCTTGTGAGTCTCCTTTCTTCCTTTTCATTTTCATCATTTTATTTCTATATAGTTTAGTTTGTGCTCATTATTTCTTTCCTATTATTATGTTATCATTATGTTACTTTCTTAAGATTTTAGTAATTGAATAGTTAGCTTGTTCTTTGTGTTGTTCTTGTGATAAACTCATTTTTCGGTCCATATGAGACTAAAACTCATCATAGGAACATCTATGTGTTGCGTTGTCATCCTTGGTCAAGAGCTTGTTGGTTTATTTAGAGAACCTTTGAAACTTTCTCTTTTGATTTCTAAAAATCTCTTATTTTTATTCCACATAAAACATAAAATATAGTCAAACTCCCTTGTCTCACCATCTTGTCACCTAAGCTTTGATCCCTAAGATAGCCAAGGGACATTCACCCTTTGAGATCACATCATTTTGGGGTGTCGAATTTCCTCCTCTATAGTTTGAAAGAGGGGAATTACCAGTTTCTCCTTCACTTGATTGATCTCCTCGATGCCTCCATCTTCTACCACATCACACCTCACAATTTTTGGAATATCTCTATTATTAACTAAAAATATATCCCTAAATGAATTGGAATTCACATTAAATTCATCATTAATTAATTAATTCCCTTTTGTCTCATCAAGAGGCTCACCCTTGTCCAACCCACTACCTTCCATAAATGATCAAGTATGACCAGGCACCAAAATCTAGGAAGTATACTAATAGGTCTATATAATAGCTTAGTTTATGTTGTTTTTATGCATATCTTGAGATACTTTCAAATACACTTTCCAGACAATGTTCCTACATTATAATATCCTTTCATATCCATTATGTAGACTTGAACCTTAAATATGGTGATGGAATTATGGTTATAGTATATTAGTATTATATAGTTTATATGAAGATATGTATGGAATGTTTTTGATAAGATAAGCAACAAGGGCCAAAAAAGATCAGGTCCATAAAAAATAACAAAAAATCACCAAAACAAAACATAGTAATAGCAGACTAACAATCAATAGTAAAACGACCTAGAGGAATAGACATGACAACAACAGACTAACTAGCATCCTCCCAATTCTAAGAGAGGAGGAAAACAACATCCTCCCCAACCTAGTTGGGACCTTCCTCAATAGCCTTTTTATCCATTTCCTCCTTCAAAATAGTAGAGAGGGAGTCAGAAGCACGGTGGACCATCTTGACAGTGAATCGAGCTAGACCAGTGAACTTCTTCTCGAGCTTCTCCACCTACTCTAGCAACTTGTGATGATCCTCCCCTTTTTTCAATATTCTCAATGTCTTAATGCTCCATACCCTAAGGGTCAGAGGACTGGGAAGTCAAAATTATCCTTTAGCATTTTGTTGAAGTCAGAAAAGTGGCTAGGCCCTTCAAAAAATTCCTCCTCCTCTTCCTCAGTGTCTTCCTCATTTCAATTTCCCTTGCTAGCAGACCGCTCCTCATCAATAGAAATTTCATTAATCTTCACTTTCTTGCTATATTTCATAAGCTTCTTAGATCTCCTAATTTTGGTATTTTCAACCTCAATCTCTATCGTAGAGGCAACCATAGTATCCCCCTTGGAGTCTATCCCCACTGCATCCTTCCTATCACTGTCAATAGTCGATGTCTTAGCCTGAAATTTCCCCTCTTCTTTCAATTTTTTTCTTAGTTGTTGGTTTGTTTTCAGTCTTATTGGGGGACTTGAGCTCGCAAATCCCAACCACAACATTTGACTGGGAAATCTCCACACCCCCTTTTTCTTTTTGGTTGGTGGTTTAGGCTTAGGTGTTTCTATATCTCTTAGAGGGTTTTTTCTTTTGGGGCCCTTAGAATCAGTTGGAGAGATATTGGTTTGAGCATGGGGTTCAATTTCCTCAATACATACAATGGAAATGGGTTTGGGTAGGCAGAGCACAAGGTAAAAATGATAAATCCTCAAGAGGAGGCCTTGGTGGAGTGACAAGTGAGGATAATCCTTAGGGTTTTGGGTAGTAGCATCAAGGCATTTCTCAACGAAACTTTCTAAATCATAAAGTAATAAAAATGGGAATCTCAACAACATTTTATGGTGGAGGTTATTTAAAAGAGGAAAATGATAGTAATAGTAAGTTTTCTATCTACCCTTTGAAGTGAGATACTTCATGGGAGTGAGATAGACTTGGTCCCAAGGCTATGGGAGAGCTTCTCTTTCAAAGCCAGACTAGGAGTAGACATGTCTTTCATTTCCTATAAAGAAGGCATTAAGGCTTTCATTGTCCTGGGCCTTGGTGTGCTTAGGATACTTCTTCCTAGTACAAGAAAGCCTTGTCACCTGAGCTATGACCTCCTCATTGAATTCAAAAGAGGTAACACCCATGGTAACCCTTCTTTCTTTCTAGGAGCTCATGAATTGCACCAAAATCCTTGGATCATGACCAACCAAGCATTCCATTAAAGGTGTCAGCCCTCCTTCAACATAAATTTTCTAAACCAGTAGGTCCTTACAGAATTCCCCACAATTGTCTAGTTTCATTCTCGCCTTGTCACCACCCATTTCTCCACTCTTCACCATACAAAACCAAGAAACCTGTGAGATAAAAATATTATAATTATTGTTAATGTGAGAAGTCATCCAAACACTTCTTCTTTTAAGCCAACCAAGAAGGCTTTGGGTGATCAAGACGATATGCAGGACACATGCTTCAGGAGTAAAGTCCAAAAAGGCAATCCCCATGATCCCATTAATGAAAATATTTAAACACCTGTGGCTAGGTTTGTGAAAAATGATCAAAATGGAAGGTTTTCCTTCCATGTGGCAATTGCACAAGTACCAATGATAGTTGGCCATGGGGCCAAATTTAGGCTTCCCTAAATATCTATCTTTTAGCCTTAGAAACTCTTTAGCGGAATTGATAAGACAAAGCAAGTGCTTTACACTATAATTATTAGTCACATCAAATTTGAATTTGAAGATCCATAAGGATATGTGAAGGCTGAGACAAGACCTCAAGTAAAGATTGTGTAAGGCTTGACCCAGCTTGGTCATTACCTCGTTGCCACGAAATAGACACCTCAGCATCAATCTTCATCCACATCAACCAAAAATAAAATATGTGGACCACCCAACAAGCCATGACAAATGTAGATTTGGATATCATCATGATAAACAAATGTGCCCTGCTCCTTGAGGATTAAACCTTGAATACCCGGTGGTAGGTTCCCCATATTCCTCCAACACTTAGAGTCTCTCCAATGGGATCCCATATTAGCAAGGGCATTAGCAACTTGATTACCCTCCCTAAAAATGTGATACAATCTTCATATCTAGCATCAACACTAAATGATTTATGTCTAACAAGATATATCTGGTACTCCATCCCAAAACTCTACCTAGATTTACATAATCAACCATAGACTTAGAGTCCCCTTCTATGAGCAGTTTCTTTATCCCCATAGTAATAGCTAACTAGACACCCTTTAGCAGTGCCTTTGCTTCCACAATCATGGAGGCTTGAATCCCTATACCCCCCGAGTAACCAGCCACAAAGCTACCCTTTTAGTCCTTGATAATACCCCCAATGCTCGCCCTGCCTAGGTTTCCTTTGGAAGCTCCATCAAAATTGAGTTTATTCCATCCACGATCTGGGGGCTTCTATATAGTGTCTTGTCTAGCCTAGGACTGAGAGTTGTTAAAGGAGTTGGCCTCTAGATTTTGGTACCAAGCTTTAGCCACTTTAATCTCCACTTTAGTAGGAGCTTTTTATAGGGCTTTTCCTTTAAAAAGTGAAACGTTTCTAGTAATCAGCCTTAGCCCTATACCAAAAACCTCCTTAGTACTCATCTCGATATTCCTGAATATTTAGTTGTTTCTTTATTTCTGTAAATACCAACAAAGGATGGGGGGACCTTATCCAAATCTCTCTAGGTAAGGGGTGATGGAAGGGGCTAGACCAGCTCAAGGTAAAGGGTTTGATGTCCTTACACATAGTCCAATGAGCACCCAATTTCTCCAAAGCCATCTCCCATACTCCAACAACAAACGAATAGTGTAGAAGTAAGTGATACATAGATTATTCATTGCATTTGCACATCAAACACCTATTAGGGATTTGAAATCCCCTTTTCCTTAGGTTATCCTAAGTGAGGATCCTGTTGTGACAAGTTGTCCACTAGAAAAAAATTATTTTCAAAATCATGTGCCTATTCCAAACCTATTTCCAAGGTCCATGCTCAATACCTTGAACTGATAGTAGACTGTAAGTTGTTTTGACGGTAAGATTTCCCTATGTGTCATTAGTCCAGTAGAATTCATCCTCCATATTGGATAAAGATAATTTGGTAAGGGAGAGTAAGTCCTATAGGGAGTTAGCCAGAGTTAACAAATCAAGGGATAAAGGATAATAAACAAGTATATATTTTCACCTCTGAGCCCCCGACTAACCGAGAAGGTAGTCACCAATGTACATGTCAAAGAAGAGTTACGCAGGTATAATAAGATTTCTGAAGTTAGAGTGTGCAAGGGGGGTGTCAAACAACCAAGGGTCTTCCCAGAATTTGATGTTATTTTTCCAATCTTCCATTTCATCCCGCTCATGAGCAACCCCCAGATTCTACAAATTTTCTTCCATGCCAGAGATCCTAAGGAGTGATTATCAGAGAGGCACTTAATCATAGGTCTATTGTGAAGATACTTAGCATTCATAATCTTGCACCAATCCTTTTTATTTCTCAAATGGTCCCAACCAACCTTAGCAAGTAATTCCTTTTTGGTGCATAGGATATTCCTAATTCCAAACCCACTGCAAGATTCAGGCTTATAGACCTTGTCCTAGCTAACTAGAGAAAAAAAAATTCTTTCCTCAATCTTAGACCATAAAAATTTCCTTTGAATTTTTCAAACTTCTCAACAATATATCTTGGGATCTTAAAGATAGAGAGGAAGTAAACAAGGATCCCTTGAAGAGTAGAAAATAGGAGTTGCAGTTTGTCAGCATGGCTGAGAATGGAGCCTTTCTACCTTTCCAACTTCCTTTGAATCCTTTCAAGAACAATGTCCCAAAAGGAAGGAGTGACTTCCTTAATAGTAAGGGGTAACCCAAGATACACCAACAGGAGAGAGCCACTCACACAACCTAGGACAACAATCACATGATCTTGTAGAGCAAGAGTGTTGTTCAAGAAGTAAATCAAGCCCTTATTATAATTTATACATTGGATAGAGCAAGTAGCATAACTATTAAGAAAAAATTTCCATTTTTTGGCTTCAACCATAAAATCCTTCCCAAAGAGTATCGTATCATCAAAAAATTATTGGATAACAGTAGGTTCCAAGGAAGATGCAGTTTTGACCCCCTTTATAGACCCCTCTAACAACAGTTTATATATTCCTGCTCAAGACATTCGTGACCATGATAAATAAATAGGGCGAGAGGGGATCACTTTGTTTGATACATCTCCTAGCATTGAAGAAACCAAAGGGGGCCTCATTAACCATTACAAAGTATCTCACTGTGGTAATGCATTTCTTCAAGAGATTGACCACCCCATGGTCAAAACCAAACTTAGCTAGGACTTTGGGGATGAAGTCCCATAACACCTTATCATATGCTTTTGAAATATCCAATTTGAGGGCCATATTGGCTTCTTTACATCTATCCATGGAGTGGAGAGTTTCATGTGTAGTTATGATGCAATCCAATAAATGACGACGTAGAACAAAACCTTTTTGGGTAGGGCTAATTATTTTTTCCAAGAGGGGTTTAAGGCAGTTCACCAAAACTTTAGAGAAGATTTTGTAAATGTTATTGCAAAGGATAATGGGCCTGAAATCGGTCATTGACTGGAGTTCATCAACCTTGGGAACCATGGCAATGAAATTATGGTTCAACTGTTTGAGAATCTTACTAGATTTGAATAAATCCTTGGCTTCCAAAACAAGATCCTTGCCCACAATATCCCAAAATATCTGGAAGAAAGCAGGGGGAATCCATCTAGACCTGGTACCTTATAGGAACCCATACTGAAAGTAGCTAGGCATACTTCCTCAGGAGTGACAACACAAATAATGCTATAATTATCATCCTAGGTTATGGTGGTTGGGAGGGGGTCCAACAACGGCTTATCCAAAGTCGGATTGGGAGCCTCAATAGGAGATAAATAAGCCCTTTGAAAATAGTCATACGCCAAAAGCCCAATCTAGGTAGGTGTATCAACCAAAACCCCCTGTTCATTTTGAATTTTAGTTATTTGGTTCATGTTCTTGTGTTTAGGAGCAGAAACATGAAAGAAAGAGGTATTTTTGTCACCCTCTTGCAGCCATTAAACTCTGGATTTTTGTTTCCAAAATATTTCCTCCTTTTTTAAAATTTGTTCCCATTCCCTACGATTCTCTCTTTCCTTGTTGCAAGTTTGTAGGCTCACATCCCCTTCTTCCATTATTTTTTGGATGACCTTTAGCTTATCCCCTAAGGAACTTTTTTCTAGAAGACATCACCAAAAACTCTCTTATTCTAGCCTTTTACCATATTTTTGACATGTTTGATTTTGTTAAAGATCTTGAACATGGGAGAGCCACATACAGGGATGTTCCACCATTCAAAAAATGTATTCATAAAGTTTGGATGGGATTTCCATCTTATCTCATTCTAGAAAGGAAAAGTTCTAGTAACAGATAGATCATTCAGGACCAATAGTAGAGGGTTATGGTCAGAGACACTATGAGGCAGGGCAAGCAAATTAGCACTAAGCAGGGTCATCCAACTGTGGGAACAAAGAAACCTATCCAATCTGACCTGAATCAATCCATCCCCAAGGCATCTATTGGTCCACATAAAAAAATGACCCAACAAGTCAATATCAACCAAGCCAGTGACATTCAAAAAATTTTCCAGATCAACCATGTTATCAAAGTAGTCCTCATTATTGTTTATCCAATATATGAGATCCTTCCATAGGGAATTACTAACATTCCTTTAGTTAGGGGAATAGACATTAATGAGCGACCAAGAACCACTTTGGTGAGAAAACTTGACTCCCACACTACTCTGGCAATGGAAAAACTCAGACCTAGTGATCCTATTAGGATTCCATAACATAGCAAGCCCACCAGACACACCCTCAACATCACTACAAGAGAAGAGTGCACTCGACCAAATATACTTAGCAATATTATCAAAGTTGGTTTTCTTCATTTTAGTTTCCTGTAAAAGTAAAACATCAATATTATATTCTAAAACATAGTTTTTCAACATGAGTTGTTTGTGAGAGTTGTTTAGCCCTCACACATTCTAGGACATGACCTTCATTTTTTACCCTTCTTTGAGGACACTTCCAATGTCATATGTTTACCAATGGCTATCTCTTTCATTGTCTTCCTATGCTTGGTTTGTCACTAGTTGGGCCTACCTGGTTTAGAGTAACCACCCACATCTGCTTTCCTCTATTTCCCCTTCTTTTTTGGGGTTGACCAAAATTCCTCTTCCATTATTTTTTCTTGAGTCAAATCCTCAAAAACCATTTTAACCATTTCCTCTTTAACTTTGGAAACCTCTTCTTCCATGATTTTTCCTTCTTCACCTCCAGTCATTATTGACCCAGTTATTAATTTAATCCATTCATCCTTCAAGGAGTCACCATTTTCACCATCTTCCCACCACACTTGGCTAGGGGAAGGAGCATTAGCCCCCTAAACCTTTCCACCAAGAATAACCAAGCTATCAACCAGATCATGAGCAGTAGGGGCAATTAGAGTTGACCTAGGAGTCAACCAACATGGGAGAGCCTGAATTGGTCGAGGAGTCAACGATCTTCAGAATATCTTTTACAAAAGGGTAGTGGTCATCATTAGCAAACTCACTAGGGTTAGGAGCATGTTTAAAGGAAGTTTTGTAGTTTGAGATTAGGTGACCGGGTTTAGCACATTTCTGGAAGTATACTACAACATTCTCATAAAAGACTTGTTGGTTCCACGAACCAAACTTAGGATAGAGCTTCACTAAGGTGGGTAGAGATTTATGCACTTCAATATTAACACAAAACCGAGCAAACACTAACCTAGATTTGGACCTAATAATGGAGTTTGAAGTGATGAATTGACCCAGGGAGTCTCCAATACACTTGAATATGGTTTCATCCTAGTATTATAGAGGCAGAATAGGCAGAAAAACCCAAACTGGTATCGATTTGTTGAGATCCACTACGGGGTCAAAACCTAGCTTCCATCAACACAAAGCTAGACTATGCTTTCCATATACCCAAGGGCTAGAAGATAGGACTGAGGTCAAATCTTCAAAAGTTGTGAAATTGAAGAGGAAAATCCCACCTCTCATAGCACAAATATCCACACTTCCTTTTAGGCACCATTTAGCTACAGACCATCTTCTGACCATATCCACCATGGGGTGAAAGGAGAGGAAATGACCCACCATCACATTTCCCATTAAGGAGACAATCCTTTCACTAACACAATTAGGGATAGAGAAGTTAGTGCCTAAAGAAGTAATCACTTCCTTAGGATGAGGCGAGGGGCCCTTAGCTAGCTGACTACCATTAGTCAAAACATTCTTCCATCCTTTAAATTTTAGAGGAACATCGACCACTGACACTTCACGATCAGATAAGTCTGGAATCACGGGTGACCCGAGCTGACCCAGAATCATAGGATCGCTGAAAATGGACAAGCTAAGAGTGACCATCGAGGGACATGAGCCCGCATGTTTCTAGGTAAGCATCAGGTCAGGAGAGGACAAGGGGGGGCCATGGGGTAGCCCCAATGTAGAGTCTACCATGTGTGCAAGTAGTTCAAATACTGCAAGAGGAGAGAGAAGCACATGCAATTGGTATTATTAGTAGATGATATGTATGGAATATTGATGGAATGCTATGAGTTAATTGTGATAGTTATCCTTGTGTAATTTTTTTGTGAAATTAACTTGTTTGCAGCTAAAGAGGAATCATGGCACACAACAATTATAGGATGAACCCATAGCAAGAGGAGCATCTGGATATCGAAATAGGGGGGCTCTAGGTTAAGCTAAATGTGATGATTGTTGATTAAAGGCACTTGATGAAGGTTGAACGTGGTGTTATTATAACCAATTAATAAATGTTGAAGAAGAGGTCTCCTTATAGGATTTTGACAAATGGTTGTATGCTTACATGCAATTATGTTTTGACAGAGTTTTAGTCCTATTAGGATTCCTTTTCCTTTTCAAGTATAAGTTTAATAAATTAGTCTTAACTCTATGCTCTAAATATATGGAAGTGGAGTTAATGATTTCAGCTAAGTAGTTGTTTTGGATAAGATTCCCTAAAGCTTGTATATAGTTGTTGGTTGAATCTGTAGGATAGTTGGTTTTTTTTCAGTTTTATGTTATCAGTTACCTTTTAGTTTCCAGACATGAAATATTCAAAGTGATTGAATACAATCTCAAAAAGGTCTTGTGTAATCTTTATGAATATACAATGAATGGAGTTAATCTTATGGAATGTATAGAATCTATTAGTTAGATTTGGGTTTGGTTAAAGTGGGAACAATTACTTGAGTAGGCCACTCAAGGTATTGTTCTTCACTTCATTTTCCATTTATTTATTTCTATTTAATAACTATTATTATTTTATCATCGTTTCATGAATCATATGCAAGTCAATTGAAATTTCATATCTTGCTTATTGTTAATGAATGCTTATGAAAATACATGCAATGGTTAACCAATAGTACTCCAGAGGTTAATTTAGTCAAGTCATTAGTTTCTATCAGTTTTGAGTTATTGCAGCATCATTTCATTAGTAATTGTTCAGTTACAGTCTAAGGTATAGGTACCTATAGCAACAAGTTTTGTTTTATGCTTGTATTTTTTTATAATTTTATGAGTTTCTAGCAAGTAGAATAACTTAATTAAGGTAGCTTAAGTAGTTTTGAGTCTTTGAAGGTGTATATAATGTTGCACCATCATAAGCTTAAAAGCCTTGGGTTGAAAATTTATTGTAGTCTTGAACAATATGGAGTGGACTGTTCAATCAGTTAAACCTCTGAATTTAGTAGGTCCTACCAAGTTTACAATACATTAGCTTAGACTCCACATCAACCACACAAAAAATAGAGGGGAAAATAAAATGCAAACAATGTGGGAAATACAAAATTGAAAATCAAGAATTAAAAACCATTCACACACATATCCAATTTAATGATTAGAACTATAAAAGGGAGCGTAATTGAGGAAGAGAGCATGTCCAACCATCAATGGTGAAAGACTGTTCATTGTAAGTCTGATTTACTTCAATGATCACTGAAATATGGATGCTCTTATGCATAAAATGGTACAAGTATTTTGACAATATATAGTTAGTAGATATGGAATGGATGAAATTATGGTTTAATTTCTATATTTTTTGGAGATGCAATGGATGGTAGAGATTTCATGAAAAATACCAACAATGGAGGATGAATAAGAAGAGTTCCCTAGGATTGAGGAGAGAATGGAGGGTCATGATTGAGGTGGTTGGAAATTTAAGGGATAGGATGCACTTATTAAAAATAGTAAGTTTTTGCAACCATGAGGAATGTGGGGGATAATTATATTTATGACCCCCTTTATTCTTGGAATTACATGGAGATAATATAGCCAAAATTATTTATATTAGTCACATGAGGTGGAAAATAGGGATAATTAAGTAATAATATTATTTAAATATGTAAGATGAAAAGGGTACTAATTGAAATTCAATTAGGTGAGGTACATTAGATTAGGTGAATGCAATTATTTAGTCGATTGAGACAAAGGTATACTAGGGAAATATTAGGTGTTTATAATTTTCCCATCTTTGATACAATGTCATGACTAGGTGGTGTTTTGTCAAAGAATAATAAAAAATAGGACAAGGTGGATTTTTGGTGGTAGATTGCCTCAATTTCTTAAGGATAATGATGGAAGTGGTTCCCCCTCAAGAGAATTGTTGGGTGAAATGGAGCCTAGGAGCTATCTTGAAAAGACAAAGGAAGGAGAGAAGACATGTCATGATGGACAAAATCTTAATTGAGAAATAATATTAGGATTATGTGTATTCCATGCATATAGAACTTATTATGGATGAGGATTAGTGATATTGATTGATGTCACTTGGATAATTAGATGATATGATATTAGATTGCACGGTTGTGCATGATTAATGATGATATATCACAAGGATGTAATACATTTATAATGACACATGATTTTGTGGAAAGAAGAGGATGGATAAATGAAAGGGATGAAATGGTAAAAATGGATGAAGGGTAATTATTTCCAAAGTAACTTCATGTGTAATGAACAAATTATTATTTTTTGTAGCACTGACATTATGCACCATGATATAAGGGACAATGATTATGCCCCATGTGCATATGGACTAACACAAAAATAAAGAATCTAAAAATATAATATTGATCCAAGAGACATGTTGTTGAGGAACAAAATCATATGAAGGATGAAGGTGACCATTATGGTGTGATGGATGGAGCATTAGGACTGTAGGAAACAAACACAAACACATGCAAACAATCAATTAAAAATATTTTGAAAAATCAAGTTGGCATCTATTGACATGTTGAAGCCAAGGGTTTAGAGGATGATGAGTGATATGGAAGGATGGGTGCATGGAGGGTGGGATTGATGGGATTCTAAAAAAGTAACAACTCATGGTGTGATGTGGTGGAGCTTCTACAAATTCTAGGGTTTCCCCCTTGTAATTCATTCATTTCCTATGCCTTAGTAAAAAACCTTAGAGAATCTTATAAAATGTCATTACCTTTTTTGTAATTTTTCATTTAATGGCACCTTAAGTGAATTTTTATGTCCCTTTTTTTCATGCATTATCATCCCCTTTACCTTTTCCTAGTAACTTAAGTTGTTCATTTATGCATGTTCTTTCAAAATCTTTTAAGTTATTTGAAAACAAGCTTGTTAGGTGACCCCACATTTATCCTAGTCAATCCCAAGTGTCAAAATTTAATTGAATTGGGCTAGATATAACCTTTGGGGAATATTTTAATCTTGATACTTTATCCTTGTGATTCCCTAGAAAAATTATCTTTCATATGGTTTTAAGTTGAGCTATCACCAAGTCACTTTAGCCGTAAGTGTTTATTTATTTTTTCTCTAGCTTGAACCTTAGCGAGGTAATATTAATTCAAGTCTTCACTTCGTCGAACTCCCAAAATCATGCCATGTGTCTCATAATTTCCCATTATTATTGTTTCATAGAAGAAAACCTTGTTGGGGAAGCTTATAAAGTATCCATATTGTTCTCATGAGTCCCCAAAATGTTGGCATGTGTTTCACGTCAGCATAAAAGAGAAAAAGGAATTTCTCTTCATGGAAAGGATTTCAAATGTCTACAAATATTGTTGATTTTCTTCAAATTGATGATACAAATTTAAAAATCAAGAATAGCTACTATTTGTCACACTCTCAAGCATGCAAATACATTAATGGTGGATTTGATCTATATCTACTATATTTTCAATTTTATTAGCATAATTACATGCATTTGTGTCATTCAAAGGAAAAAAAGAAGATTACAAAGTGAATTTGTTGTGGATTTCTAGGAGAATGAAGGTTTTTTGTGGAATTTCTAGGAGAATGAGGGTTTTCTATGACATTTCTAGGATTTACAACAATATCAAAGTTACAAGTTAATTTAGGCCTTCTCTATTGTATTATGGTTTGAAAGGGGGAATTTCTAGTTTGTTAGAGGTAGTAAATAAATTAGAGCTTGGGTAGGGTTGGTGAATTATTCAAAATTTTAAATAATTCTTTTAAGTTTAAAATTTTAATCCCTCTGTTGTATAAGTTAAAACCCTAAAATAAGAATCCATGGTAAAAAAAAATCAATAAGTGTAAAGAGAGGTTTTGATGATGAAATTATGGCTTAGTTGCCTAGATCATCTAAGAGGCACATAATGTTACAAGGTTTAGGGATTCCGAAAGACCAAATTCTTGATAAGAATAAGAGTTGTAGAGACCCTATCATTCCAATTTACAAGTATGCTCTTTTTAAACATGATTTCAAAAATGCATGGCTAACAATCCCATCTGTAACATTTGGAGATTGGGAGTTGGGATATTGGTGGTGCCCAACATGTTCATAAATGTAGACCTTATTAGAGGGTAATAATAGGCCTACAATATAGAGAAAATGGTTTTATACATTACAAAGTGATATTTTTTAAAGAATTTAAATAGGGCCTACATTTGCAAAGTATTGAATTTGGACACTAATGCTCAATTTCAATAGATTGGGGTATTTGACTAGAGAGTATCAAAGGCACAAAGATAAACATAGAGTTAAGTGGTTTCCAAGGTTCAATCCTAGAGGTTCAATCAAATAAATAAGAATATTTTCTAGTGGAGATTTTGATTCATTGAACTATGGCGTATTTGAAGATTATTTCATAAAAAATATACTTCACCTCTATCAGATATTGGGCATTGATTGAAAAAATCTAGATTCTAGTAAACTGGATGGTGTTGGTTGTAGATATTTATATAGAAGATGTCAACAAACCATTTGATTATGCATGCTAAGTGGCAGAGGAGGTTCATAAATCCTTGAACTCACTTAAAAAGGACAATCATGTTGTCCATTTTAAGTGCTACTCTTTGCTATGTCATATCATTTTGTTTAGTGGCAAGAATATTTGGTCCCACCACATGCAAATAAGATCTTAGGATGCCCATAAAATATTCCTTCCAGTATAAGAATGGACCTATATATGGGACAAGGATTGTGATAAATCAAGTTATCTAGTCTTTGAAGAATACTTTGTCAAAGAAGTTATAAGGAATTTGGTCCAACCTATGGATTGGAGACTATCAAAGGAAGTAAGGATATTTATAAAGCCTAAGGAGCTCTACCCAGAGAACGTAATCAATCTCAACTAGGGTGATTGGTTATTTTATTCAAATGCAATGGTTATTAGGGTTTCTGGGTCCTCTACTACACCACATGTGCTACCAAGGATTGTCTTAAGTATAATTCCTTTTCTAGAGATTATATGGTAGCTGAATGAGTTAGATAAAACTCATTTTATAAACTACAAGAAGCATGCCATCCTCCATTCCACAATTGTGTTTTCAAAATTTCAAGTTGTAGACAAGGAGGAATTGGAACTATTATTGAATAAACTACTCCCATACAAAATGAAGGTGGATAAGGTTAGAAGGTGTGATCTTGAGCACTTTATCAACAATGTTAAGATTAGCTTCTAACTAGTTGTATTTTTGTATGAGCATGAAAATATTGAGGATTTGACTACTCAATATAAGTAGAGGCCTTAAGGAGAAGGGAACAATGAGTGAGGATTCATAATGTAGAGGGAAAAAGGAAGCAAGTAGATCCCTCATACAAAGGTGCACACCTAGATATTGAGGATCCTGTCACCAAGATCATGATAGTGTTGGAAAATTCCAATAACTTTCTTTCTAATGTGTCTATCCCACCAATGGATGTTCTTAGTCCTTCTCAAAAGGACGTACCATAAAGCCCACAACAAATCACAACCCTACAATAGATAGCCCCTGAGGTGGAATCCCTTGTGGATTACCATCTAGATGATGAATATTTTCTTAAAGTGTTGGGAATGAGAAAAATTATAAGGTCATCTTCAATAATTTTGGTAGAGAGGCCCTCAGATGACAGGTTATTCATCAATTTTAAAACTGGAGAGTAGGTAGTAGATGATTTAAGAGCTATAGCTTGCTTTGAATTTATGAAAGATGAAAAATTCATCACCCCCAAGGAATTTAAATATTTTATCCTTAGGAATAAAGGGGAAGAGTTGCAGAAAAGGTTAAAAGGGTAGAAACTCAGCAAAAAGTAAGAAGGAGCTCATTGCTCAACTTTGGAAAGAAATATGAAGAAATGGTTACCATGACACCTAAGAGGGGAAGAGGATCAATAAGGAGTGGTGGTTGTCTAGTGTTGGAAGGGTGGGATATATCATTTTCAATTACATTTGATACTATCTAGAGGCGGGAGGGAAATGACCTTGTGTTACACTCAAAAGAGCAAGTTGATGCTTTATATTTTGGGTTTGGATTTAATTCAAGGCATGAGACCTTAACAATTTGGTAAATTTTCATAAAGACCAATAAAATATAGGTGATCAAAGATGCAAATAAGCTCACTATAAATCTAATAGTTAGGATATTAGGGGATACAAGTGCCCTCCAGGAAGCCTCCCTCATTGTAAATACAATATTATTCACAAAATTAGTAGTAAAAAGTTAGAGGAAAATTTGTTAAAAAAAAATGTCACCGATTTGAAGTTACAAGAATAGGTGAAAATGTTTATAGGACTACTTCAACCCTCAAAAGTTTAAATTAAATATAAATATTCATAGGATAAGGTGTTCATAACCCTTGAGGTTAAGAATTTGAGAGAAAATTTCAAGTAGAGCATGGAGGAAATAAGAATTAAAAAGGAGGAAGGAGCCAAAAAGGTTTCAAAATTAGTTGATATTATGTTAGGTCACAATTTATCTGGTGTTTTGATCCATGTTGATAAGGTCTGAAATAATTACAAAATTATGAATGAAACATTCACTAATCATGCCAAGACAAGGGTTAGGTTGAAATTCTTTCAAGTCAATTGGACTCCAAGAGTGGCATTATTGAAGATTATTATAGAGCACTCTAGTTTTAGGTTTCAAAATTATAATTTTGAATGTGGAATTCTTTCTAAGGTTGATTATTTGAATTATATCATCTACCACCACAATAAATTACAAGCACTTATTAAGAGGGAGTTAGATGTCTTTGATGGATTTGAGGAATTTTAGATGCCTCCTATTTTGGATGAAAAGGGAGAAATCAAATCTTGCAAGGAGTGAACATCTAGTTTTGATAACACTATTCCTCTTATTTATGTGAGAATTAATAAAGGTGGTAAGATGAATACAAAGAAACTAATTCTCAACATGGAAATTTTCTCCAAACTTGAATACAACATGGTTGGTCTCTCTAACATGGTGCAACTATTAAATGATGATTATGAGGATCCCATGGTTAGGGTAAATAAATTTCTCCCACTCAGATGATAATTTTTCATCAAGGAAAAACATAATAAGGAGACGAGAAATGTAGAGATTTGATTTGTGCTTCAATTAGTCATAATCTTTCAACATCAATAAAAGATCAAGAAGTTAGAATATAAATGTTATATTTACTCTATCAACTCCAAAAGGAAGCTTTTATTGAATCAAATTCATTCAAAAGTATAAATATTCTCAACATACTTTAACAACTATTGTAGTGGTCTCTTTCTCATGTTTTGAATGTATTTTTTCCTGCTTGAAGGTGGCACCACCAATTTTTGTCTTTTTTTACTATAAGTTGTGGAATAAGGCTTTTAGATTGTTGCTCCCTTGATTTTATAAAAGGTAATTATGAGTCTTATTCTAGGATTCAATTTATTAGGTTTTGAGTGAGTCTCTGTAAGAATTGTTATTGTATGGTTAGGTTTTTGAAGTTCAAAAAGAGAATATTGTGACTATCTCTATTATAACAATAGACAATTTAATTTTGTGGCTCATATGAATACATGCCACATTGTTAATGTCTCCTTATTGTAAATAAATGTATTTTAAATCTTAATAATCAAAGATGATCAAGTTTCTCATTCAACATTTTCTATAATGGATGTTTGATATATGGATTCTATTCAATAAATGGATTAAATTTACTTTCAGTTGAACAGTTGAAAATATTGTGGTTATGATGAAGATCTTAAAGAATATCAATGTTGTTTTCCATTAGTTATTTTTCTTATTGTAAGGAAATAAGATTATAAAAAAACCATTGAATTAGGGTTCTAGTTTTTTATTAAGAAAAATTATTTCATTCAAGACTTTGTAATGGATAATACATTGATCTAATTAGTTCACAAGATCAAAACCTAGACAAAATCAATATTCGATTTAAAAATTATATTTTACTTCTTATTTCCATTTCACACTATTGAAATAGAGAAGTATAGAAGTTTCTGAAGAAGATTTATCCAATCATTTTCATCCCCAAATTGTCAGTGTGAAAATTATGTTATATAAAGGGAAACCCACCTTAGTTTTGCATAACCTAAAGTGTAGAGAACAACTATGAATCTATCACCTATCCATTGGCCACTAATCTAGGGTTCTCAAAGATAGGACTTGGCTAATCCTTAGATAAAATTGGGTAATCAATTGGAAACAGCAATAGATTAGCAACTTTTCTAGGGACATGACAAAATTGAGTTTGTAATACATACCCTAGTAATTCTAGACTTGTGAAAAAATTATTTATTCATTTTATATCTAGTGGTATAGAGTTGGGAAAATTAATTCAAGAATTACTTTAAGTCTTTTGTTGAAGAACATTTGTTAGAAACCTCATCAAATTTTTAAAATCCATTCAAAAATAATTGTGAAAATATCGTTAAAAATTATCCCCATTCATTTGGGTAGTGACTTTGATATCTCCAATCCGATCTGACAAGAAATATTTAAAAATATTCTCTCAAAATGGAAGGAAGAAGATCTTTCTTCATATATGATCCTTCATATAAATTTGATGCTAAGCTCCCAAGTAAAAAGAAAATGTGGAAATCAGGAAGATGTTAAGTCATATCCTATCTTTGGAATTCACTTCATTATTCAAGTAGTGATGATGGTTCTACTGGTTTACCAATTAGATATGCAAGCCTAGGAGTCCCAAAGTTAAATGTAGAAAACTTGAAAAATAAATCTCTTTGGTCAAGACCACAACAACAAACTTATGAAGAAAGAATTTAAAGGTAATTGGAAAAGCCCAAAAGGATTATAATATTAAGCATGGTGTCAAAAATTAGACCATCAATCCTTTTATTCCTATGGAAAATTCTAGATCAAATTTTTTTATGGCAGTCCTATAGTCCAAGAATAGGTCCATTTTTTCATGATAATTTGTCTACATCTAGTTTGGCTCAATTTTCAAGCACTAATACTTCCCAAACTATGCCACAAGCCTCAACATCTAGAAATGTTCTTTAGATTGAAGATAAATTGCTAAAAGAAGCAAATGGCCTTCACCTTGATTTAAGTAAGCTAGAAGAAATGAAGATTAGAGATTCCATGAAAATAATAGATGACATGAGAAGAAAAATAGAAAATATGAAAGCTTCTTATAATTTTTATAGTTCTTCTATTTGTACTTCTATATCAACACTATAAAACACTATTGAAACTAGCAATATTTTGAATGTCCCTCTTATTAGTTCTTTTGCTAATACTTGGAGTAACTACATTGTGACCAATATAGTCCCATCAAGTTCTCATCCAAATATTATGTCACAAAATATGCCTCATGAAAATTTTGGAGGAAATGTTCCACTAAGAGGTTTAAATCCTTTTGTTTCACAACAAAATGTGGATCCAATATCCACGACTATAGCTACAATGCCTATGAGTTCTAATGTTTTGACAAATCCTCCAGTAAATCTAGCTCCAAATACTCAATTATAGCCTAATGTCCAACAATAGGGTATTTGTATGGGAGGAGTACCTTGGCAATAAAAATAGGGAAAAACCCTTGTGCAGGAAATTATATACCAAATATTCAAGGATATGACCAAATAGCTGGCCTAATTCTAATGTGCAACATAATGTTCTACCAAACATAGGTTTTCAAAAAAATGCTCCATTCAATCATGAAAATTTTTTTCCACAACAATTTCATGTGTCATCCCAGTATGCCCCTATGTAGTAAAATATACCCATAAATCTAAACATGCAACAAAATATGCTTGTTAATCAAAATTACCAACCAAACTTGATGATGGGGAATATTCAAGGTAGGAGGGCCTTACAACTAGAAAGATATAGACAATTTCACTTTTTTGGGATCCTTGGATGCCCTAACTCAATTTCTAATGAAATAAGGTTAGAATTGTTAAGACTCTAAAAATAATGTTGTGACTGGTGAAGATCGCCTCAAAGCTTTCTTAAAATTAATGGATGAATTTGAGGTGGAAGATGAATGTGTGGTGATGAATTTGTTCATGCAATCTTTAACTGATGAAGCCATATATTTGTATAGAAGTTTACTAGATGCAGGTATAGGTTAATGGGAGGAGTTCAAAAGGGTCTTCAATAAGATTATTCCATACATGAGACCTAATGAATCCATGTGTTTGGTTTGGTATTACAATCGATATGACCCAAATATGGCATATGAATTGAGGGATTATTTTAAAATTGGAACTCATATTGATAATAACAAAAGGAACTAGGAAATGTGAATAAAAGAGATGATGTCAAGATATTGTAGAATCCAAAGGGACATAAAAATAAAGGGTCCACTTTCAAAGATAAGCTAGAAAAAGTGATGAATTATATTAATGATCTCAGTTACAAGGTAGGTAAAAATGAAAAATGGTTACCTCATGATAAGTCAATTTACCAAAAACAAGAGAGAATGTCAAAGTTATCAGATCAGCCCTAGAACACTACTTGACACAATGGAAAACCTATGCAACATAAACAAAGAGTTGCACAAAATAGGCAAACACTAGTCTTTTATGGATCCTATAATACTATGTGATGATTGCAATGATGTCCACTATGAAGATAATTAGAAAATAAATATGTTCTCAACAGGACTATACTCTAAGAATAAGGATTATTATTCTTCAAAATAAGGTGTAGAGCTTGATAGTGATAATCTGAGACATGTAAAGAATGAATATCATTGGCAAGGTCTTTCAAATGATGAGGCTAAGGAACATAATTTTTTTGTATATGTTTTTGAATCATTGGGTTTCAATGCCAAATCAAGAAGACCATCAAATGAATAGATTAGAGCCTAAACTATTGTTGTTATTGTCCAAGTCAAAATTAATTATAATTTAATTTGAGTAAAGGAAATAATTTCGATCAAGGAAAGGTCAGTAGCCTTTTTATTAAATAATATGGAAATGAAAAGGAAATTCAAGACCTAGAAAAAGGAAGTGAGAAAACTACATGGAAAGGTAAAAATATATAGAACAAAGGAAAAGTTCATGAATCATCTGCTAATCAGGTTGTATCCCCACTCATAAAATCCAATAGAAATATAGAGAATAAGGGAAAGGATTTGAATCATCTACTAATCAGGTTGTACCTCCACTCGTCAAATCCAAATGTCAAAATAAGAATATAGAAGAGGAGAAGGTCAACACCAAGACTACTTAGAAAGAAAATGTTCAAGACAAAGAAGGAAAGGTTGGTGATTCTATTTTGTCTAATTGTTTGGCTTTCAATTATATTCTAGTTGATATGTCACAAGTTCTATCACAAATTAAAGATTTATGTCCCATTATTAGTGAAATGAGTGAAAATGTGTGTGATGGATTTTGAATGGGGGTATGCATGTACACTTTCCTTCTTTATTTCATTAGGAAAAAGAGATCCCCTAGGGCAAGATTGAATTTCAACCCTTAGTTGATTCAATCTTGAAGGAGATCTTGTTGTTTTCCTTATGAACTAGGACAAGGTAAATCAGCCTGAAATGCACTTTTGAGAGATGAATGAAAAATACCAAATGAATGCAATTATGCAATGTGAAACATGAAACATCAAAATTAAACCTTAATCTAATAGAATCTGGAAAGTAACAACAAATCTAAGAAGGGTATGATTTTATGCACCTATCACACAAAGTTTGTGTTGAGTTTCCTCTTGGGACTCATTCGCCCAAGGTTGAATGGATCTTGCTATAGGGGTTGAAAATATGGTTTCATAGTCCTCTAGTCCTTGGTTTGTACTCCTGATTCCTTCGGGTTTCATAGTAATAAATTCAGAATTAAATTTTGAAAGTGACTTGATTTGGCTTGACGACAATGATGAAAACTTTGCAACTTTGATAACTATATTTTTTTCCTTTGATAGATCTTCAATCCTTCTTCAACCTAAGATCTACAAAACACATAAGAGGGAAAAAAATTATTTTTGGTGAATGGTGTTAGAGTAAAGGTTTTAACTTAATTGTGTTGATTAAGTTACCTTTATTCCCTTCTTAAGATTTCACTTTAGTTTGCATAAAGTGACATTTAATAATTATATTAATTATTAAATGTTTTCCTATTAGAGTTTCTATTAGGGTTTTTCCTATTAGGGTTTCTTTTAGGGTTTGCATGATCTCCTTTTTAAGGATTGATCCATTGTATATTTCACTGCTTTTAGTCCCAAGCTCGTATCTTTTGACCTGTTTCTCCATTTTTCGTGATCTCAACGGCGTTGGAACCATATTTCAGAGCTCTTCAGTTCCATCCATGCAATTTTCCCAAATTTGCCTCCAGGTATATTTTATTAAGTTTTTTGTGTTTTCACACTCTAGTGAATTACGTGGACATATTTGCTCTTGGGACATTCTCATTTGCATGGGATGCTTCATTTTTGGTTGTTCTTCATGTATTTCCAGTCTTTTTTCCTTTGTGGGCATTTTGAGCATCATTTGTAAGCAATATTTTATGTAAACGCACTGAGATAAAGTACCACACTATTGTACATGTATTTTTGGGGATTTCGCACATAAGGTTGTGCCTTATTTTTTACTCGCATTGTTATTATAAAGTGCCATGGGGGGTTGTGTAGTTCCTTTGTTTTTGCCATCACACCTTTGTCTGGTGAGTGTCCCTCCACAACGACAGTGGATCCATATGATTCTAGCCTCATGCACGTGTGCTTTGTTTTGCACACCACAGTTGCAGGTGCTTTCTTGCGCACTTTCAGATGTTGTTTCTTCTCCTTCATGCACTACAGGGTGTTACACACCATTTCAGTGGATCTGTCAGGCTCTCCCATTTCAGCATTATGGGGGGGTGTTATACTGTTCGTGCTAATGCTTCCTTGGCTTTGCCTTGGAATGAATCTTCCATTCTTAGTTGATCAGTGTTTTTCAGACTATTGGTACTTGTGCCATCTGTATCTTCATTCCAGGTGTTTGCCTTTATTTGCCATTTGATTTGAGTAGTGTCATTTGGGGCACTCATGCAGATTGTTGTCTTCTTGATCCTGATCATCTTATCTTCAGAGGGGGTTCTTCAACACCATAGCAGTCATCTTTCGACAGTTGTTTGCAGCTTCTTCTGCTTCAGTGATGTTCTTCATGGTTTTCTGCATCTCTTTTTGGAGGGGTTTAGCCCATGTGGTTTTCTCTATTTCTCCACTTTACAGAGATTTGGTTGTATTTGGGTACCTGATCTAGCCTAGTTGTCGGGACCCATGTTTTCCTGCTTGCATTGTAGTTACCTTTGCTTTCTTGCACTTGTTTGTAGCTGCACTATTGCTCATCTTAAGGGGGGGTGTTAGAGTAAAGGTTTTAACTTAATTGTGTTGATTAAGTTACCTTTATTCCCTTCTTAAGATTTCACTTTAGTTTGCATAAAGTGAAATTTAATAATTATATTAATTATTAAATTTGTTCCTATTAGGGTTTCTATTAGGGTTTCTTTTAGGGTTTGCATGATCTCCTTTTTAAGGATTGATCCATTGTATATTTCATAATTCCTTTTTGTTCTGATAAGATAATTTCTCCATTTTTCAGAGCTTCAAACCCTTGTTTGTTTTCTCCATCCATTCTCTTCCTTGTGACAGGTATCCATTTGCATGCAGGTGTTCTTGGAGTCTGAAGTTGGTTTTGACAACTTCTACAAATGGGGGTTTGACTATAAACCTTGAAATGAAACAATGAAACATGAAAGGAATGATGAATGAACAATTGTTATGTTACAACTCACCAAACCCTTAAATTCAGATCCTTGAAGGACTAAAACTTAGTACATCTCTCCAAGTTCTTGATCTTGCATGAAATGTCTTGATTGATTATGTTGATCTTGATGCTTGAAACCTACATCACAATGTTAGCTCCAAAAACATGCATAGATAAAGATAACTTTGGCATGATGCTTGGTATCTTGAATACTGTGACAAATTCTTGAAAAATATACTCTTGAACACCTTTGACAATAATCTTAGCTCTTGTGAAATTCTCCCAAAAATTCTAGGATTTTAATTGATAAAAGACCTTGCTTTTATAGGTAATTTTCTAATTTCTTGAAAATTAAACATTACAAGCTACAATTTGAAACTGGAATTGGGATCACAAAAAGGCCACCAAAAACATATTTTAAGTTTGAATTTAGTAACTTAAAGGGGGCCCATTTTCCCAAGGGTGAATGGGTCCTAACCTAAATTGCTAGGACATTCCTTTCAGGGTGCTAAAAATGATAATTGCATTAATTAAATCATGATTCCCCTTTCGAAAATTTAAATTAATTAGGCTTGTAAATACAAAATTGGGAAAATTAGAGGCTTAATTAAGTCCAATTAAATTAGAGGACCAAAACACACTGTGAAAAGTTAAAAGTGTACATTTTCCTACACTATATTTAGCCCCCACTTTAGTGAGAGGATGAACCCTACACTCAAATTCACACTAAAGCAGACAAAAAAGTGTCAAGAGAGGTCTAATTGTCCAACTATTGGAAAGATAAGACAGCAAAGGTCAAGGAGGATGATCAAGCCCCCAAGATCTAAGATCTCATGGAAAACCAACAAAGACACAAAGAGACACATGCCTAGGTTAAATATGTAGCAGTAAGACAATATACACAAGCATCCAATGCAAAAATTAGAGGAGAGAGAGAGGATGGATGGATCAAGTGTCAACTGTTTGTCCAATCGATATGGATCAAGCCTTATTTGTTTGTCCAATATCCATTATGCAAACAAAATGTGCTCACATGGGCTAGTGAAAATATGTTGTCCATTAAGTGAGCCCCAAAAAGTGGCTAATGGGAATTCGTGCTAGGTATAGGCTCCATTTTACCAACCATACCAAAGTTATGCCTCCTGATAAATTTGATAAGACACCACAAAAATGTTTACAAGGCTAGCAAGTTGTGTTATGCTAGCCACTTATGAAAAAGGCTCCAATGGCAAGCAAGTTGGGCTATGCTTGGTGGCCTTGATACATGAAATAGGATATTCAAAGGATTTTTTATTAGTTCATGAAAGGTCTCACCTTAGGGAAAATTGTGTTTAATGTCTCCAAGAGAGGACTAGTCAAGGATAAAATATTCACAACTTGGGGTATGCAATCAGTACCATTACCACTAAGAGAAATATCATATGCCAAGAAAGGTCAAAATATTGAAGGACATCAAACCCAATGAAACCACCAAGAAGACACATCATATGATGTAAGAAGACCACACTTTGAAGCAAACAATGAGCAAGGACACAGATACCCCCACTTTAAGGAAATTACTAAACACCATGCTATGAGAAATTACTTTAAAGTAGAATAGAATAAATTCCCATACATGAGAGCTTTATTCAAAAAGCACTATGTAAACATATGTTTCTGAGATAGAGCTATATCATATAAAGGAGGGTTTTCCCCGATATTCAATCCTAAGATAACACATAATTGATCCATGGATTTGGGATCATTGTTTATCGTTGTTGTAGTTATATAATCAAGCTCGAAATCATCATCATTCCCCAAATGGATCATGGAACAATGAGCACAAGGGAAGAATGACACATAGAGAGAAGAAAAAGGAGAAGCTTTTGGGTCAACATGGAAGAGACCTAAATTTATCAATGCCTTGCATCATCCCCAAAAGTAAAACACAAGATAGAGAAATGGTTACAACAGATAGAAGAATGTAGATACAAATAGAAGAATGTGACAATGGATTCACTTCCTTTATATCCTTGCACCAACGGAGTGACAAGGGTCATATAAAGTAGGCTCAAAAACATATAAATACACACCAAGAAACATTGTATAGGGGATCACATTACACACATGCAATCACAAAGAACACAAAGAGAAGACTACTATGGCATGTGTGATTCAACCTATAGCAGTTCATCCACATCCCAATCTTGTTCATCATATACAGAAAGTGGATAACTAGCCAAAGGGACAATGACAAGTGTCATACTAGGAGAATAACCAATTTCAAGGTGTGGTGAGTCACTCTTGTTAGGAGGATCATAATGGTTGTTATCATCTAAGCTCATGGAAGAGGAAAAGAATAAATTTAGCTCATCCTCATCAATCTTAGCAATCTCATCATCATCATCCAAATTAATCACAATAGGAGGCCTAATGAAAATTTCCATAGAAGTTTCTTGTTACTTTTGTTGTGGAAAAGGTGGAGGATCATCATGATTTTAATCAATTGGTGTTTGATCTTAATTTTTTGGTGTATCCCATTCATTTAATCTACAAGTAATAGCATGATGTCTACACCTACGCTCTTTAGCATTTTTGTTTCTTTTTGTGTAACTTTTAAGTTTTGATTGTGTAGGAGTGAGTTTATCAACCATTGATTTCTTTTCTTCCCACAAAGGAGGAACAAAAGGAACCATGGAAGGTTGTTCAAAAACTTTCTCTTTAGCTTTGAAAACTTGTTTGATCTTGGGAGGGATAATATTACTTATTTGGTTATCTCTTGGTCTTTTATAGGAGATAGGTGAAGGATTTTCCATCGGTTGGTCTTGGTTACTTGGAAGGGATTTTGGTTCAATCATGGTTTCATCAATTATAGGAGGTTCAATCATGGGTTGATGCATGTTATTAAGGGATAATTCTGCTATGCACTTTACCTTAAAACTTTTGATAAGATTTGAAAAAAGAATTCTTCATGAGGTTTAATAGGTTCCATAGGTTTGGGCCAAAATAATTCCAATGAGAAATTGTCACAGGAATACACGGGATTAAAGCCACTATGATACACAGTAAATATATCATTACCAAATGGAAAATTTAAGCATTTATACACTACCGATGGGATTACATTCATGAAGCATAGCCATGGATAAGCAAGCTTCACACGGAATTGGTTTGACAATAGGATGATGGAGAATGAGACATTCAATTATTTTGGTCCAACTTTTAAAGGAAGAGTGATTGAACCTATCTTAGGGAAAGTAAAACCATTATGCGCTTTGATCCATGCTTTTGGTTGTTCATAAGAATCTTGATAAAGTTCATACACAAATAAGGATTCCTTGGTGATCACATTCTCTACACACATATGATCAATTAATATCCCATTAGTATGCTTGTCATTGATTCTTCCAACAATATAAAGAGGACCATCAGGTGCTCATATAATTATATCATTTTGTGGGAAAGAAATGTCAAGGGTCATTTTGGTTTGGACCTTATGAGATAAGTCTTCTTCATTTTTATTCATATTATCATTATTCTCATCTTGAATTTTGTCAGCATTCACCATATCATTCTTGGCATCATTAGCTTTCACAAAAGAGACATTATGATTTGGCATGGGGTTGGTAAATATTTGCAAATTTTGGTTGGATGGGGAAATAGATTTATTTCCTTGATCATTAACACCACCAATTTGGATGTGATTAGAATCAATGAGGTCTTGCATGATATGTTTAAGAAGCTTACATTATTTTGTATCGTGTCCATTTTGTTGGTGATAATGGAAAAAGGCATTTGAGTTAAAGTTTGGAGGTAAGGGCTTAGTGGTATCAATGGCTCTAACAGGAGATAAAGTGATCAAGTTCTTACTCAAAAGTTGCAACATAATGGAGTGAAGGGTATCAGGTAAAGGGGTAAATTGTCTACTCTTCTCTCTAAATGGATATGGATTTGTCATTTTTATAGAAACCACTTGGGATTTAGCATGTTGACTTGTTTGAGGTGTATTTATTTGTAAAAAGACCTTATTTTTTTTCTTGAAAGGTTGGAAATTGTTATAAGGCACAACTTCATATTTCTTAAGATTGTTAGGAGTGTTTGCTTCATGATGACTAATAAATTCTGATAGTCACAAAGAGCCATGCACAAGTGTGTAAAAGAGGAAAACTTCAACATCTCAAGCTTATCTTGAATATTGGTTTATAAATTCCCAATGAACATTATTTGAAGGTCAACATCAGGAATCTTAATGTTTATTTGTGAGTAAAGCAATTGGTATCATGCTATGAAATTAGGGATCTTTTCATCTTTTTTTTGTTTGCATTGCATTGAATCAGCTAAGGTCATCTTGGAACCCATGTGCACTTGTAAATGGTTAAGGCATCAACAAGTTCATTGAATGAAATAATTGAGTTATTTGGTAAAAAACTAAACCATTCCAAGACAATTTCTTTCAAGGATCCAGGGAAAAGTTTAGCCAAGAGTTTATCCTTAAAAATGAAGTCACTACATAAGGTTGTGTATGCTGAGACATGGTTACTAAGGTCTCCTTTTCCACCATATTTCTCAAATCTAGGAATCTTTATACCTTGTGGCATTTGTGCTCTCAATATCTCCAAGGACAAAGGGTTTATTTTGACATATTGTGAAGGTTGGCCATTTTGACTTTGGTTCAATGTAGCGATTTGTTTTTGGAGGGATGAAACATTTTGCAAGAGTTGGTTAAGCACATGATCATTATTTGTGTCGTGAGATGGAGGTGAATAAGGTGGAGGTGTATATGTATTTGGAGAGCAAGTGAATTGTAATTTTGTGAGGGGAGATGAATTAGGAGATATGAGATTTGAACGCAAAAAGATAAAGGGATTCCTAGTGGAAATACCTAAGGTGGTATTGACATTGCTAATGGATTGTTTAGTTGTAACAATTGGATTAGTCTATGTAGGAATAGAGGTCGTAGTTGTGGAAGGAGGAATTGGATTTCCACCTTGACTTTGAGTGTACCCCAAAGTTTGAGCATAACTAGCTTTTTTAGGAACATGTTTATCAATAATGTGAGCTAGGCTACACACAATCTCTATTCCTTGTTCATTATCAAGCATTTTCCTCATTTTTTTGTGATAGGAATTGTAGTACCAACAATGTATTCAGAACTCACAAAGTTTTTCAATTTCTCTAAATATTCATTCATTTGTCTTACTTCTTCTTGAGGTACATTAGCAACCATTGTTTCAACATCAATCACATTAGTTTTGGGTAGGGTTGTCATGGGAAATGAGGTATCAAAGTTATGGTCCATAGTGTTGACTAGTATCAACACTATGAGTGAAAGAGTTGGAAAACCTAAGATCCACAATGAGTGTAGTAGGACGGGATGGCATGAGTCTTGAACTATGTATTACGATAGTATTGGTGATAGGAAACCAAGTTGTGAAGCTCATTCAAGTTTCACCAAACCAAAGTGCACCCAAAAGGGAGAGTAGGCACTAGATAAATGCAATTAAACACCCTATAATATGAAGTGCAATGCAAGAATGTATAAAGAGAAGGTAATTCTCAGATTTTAAACAAGATAATTTACTGATTATACTATGCAAAAACTTGAAAATGATGTCTTTTAATCCCAATTTGGATTTTCAAATAATGCATGCAATTTGACCAATTGAACCTAATGCAAGTAATGACAAATTTTTTTGACTTTTGAAATTGAAACCCAGATTTAACAAGAGATTAGAATGAAGCAAAGAGAGACAAATCACTGCCTAGAAATTTGAAAAAACACCTATACAAGGATAGATTTTCCCTAGGAAAATGGGTCTTAGTACAAGGGTTGCAAAAATTTAAATCTAAGTTTGAAGTTCACTGCTAGGTTTCTTGTTTCAGACTACAAACTGTGGTTTCAGTGGCAAAATTTTCTAGATTTAGATGACCTAATGAAAGTAAATTTAGTGACAAATGATGCACAATATGACACTTTTTGAGATTCAATTTTGATTCAATTTTTTGATGTGAATGATTGAACACACACTAATATGCAAGTACTATGCAAAATTAATGAAATTTTTTGAATTTTTTAGATTTTAAAGGATGCAAAATGCAAACCTAAAATCCTAAATAAGATGCAAACTAATGCAACTTAAAAAACCCTAAATGAGATGCAAAATAATGCAATGCAAAATTTTGGTGAACTTGAAATTATACATCAAAAATTCTAATTTCATTTTGATGTATAATTTCAAGTTCACCAAAATGAAATAGGTGATTATGTGGGTGATGGATATTGAATGGGGGTATTCACCTACACTTTCCTTCCTTATTTAATTAGGAAAAATAGATACCCTAGGGCAAGATTGACTTTCAACCCTTAGGTGAGTCAACCTTGATGGAGATATTGTTTTTTTCCTTATGACCTAGGATGGGTTAAATCAACCTAAAATTCACTTTTGGGAGATGAATGAAAAATACCAAATGAATGCAATTATGCAATGTGAAACATGAAAAATCAAAATCAAACCTTAATTTCATAAAATCTGGAAAGTAATAGCAGATCCAAAGAAGGGTGTGATTTTATGCACCTATCACAAAAAGGTTGTACTAAGTGTCCTCCTGTGACTCATTCACCCAAGGGTAAATGGGTCTTTCTATAGAGGTTGAAAATCTACTTTCACAGTTTTTGATCTGCACTCTCAATTCCTTTGGGTTTCATAGTCAAAAATTTAGAATTAAATTTTGAAAGTGACTTTTTGTGGCTTGATGATAATGTTGACAACTTTGCAACTTTGACAACTTTTAAAATTTTGTTCCTTTGATAGATCTTCAACCCTTCTTCAATATAAGATCTGAAAAACACATAAGAGGTAAAAATGGTTTGTTTTTATTGAATGGGGGTTTGCCTTGGTCAAACCATGTTTTGGTAATTAAACCTTGAAATGAAATAATGAAACATGCAAGGAATGATGAATGAACAATTGTTATTTTGCAACTCACCAAACCCTTGAATTGAGATCCTTGAAAGACTAAAACTTAGTACATATCTCCAAGGTCTTGATCTTGCATGAAATGGCTTGATTGATGATGTTGATCTTGATGCTTGAATTTTGACTTGAATGCTTGAAACTCACATCACAATGTTAGCACTAAAAACATTCATAGATGAAGATAAATTTGACGTGATGATTGAGATATTGAATGCTACAGAAAATTCTTGAGAAATATGCTCTTGAACACCTTTGAGAATAATCTTAGCTCTTGTGAAAGTCTCCCAAAAATTCTAGGATTTTAATTCATAAAAATTCCTTGCTTTTATAGGTAATTTTCTAATTTCCTGAAAAATTAAACATCACAAGCTGACATTTGAAATTGGGATTGGGATCATAAAAAGGATGCCAAAAACATATTTTAAATTTGAATTTAGCAACTTAAAGGCAATTGACCTAAATTGCTAGGACCTATTAATTTCAGGGTGTTAAAATGATAATTGTATTAATTAAATCATGATTCCCCTTTTGGAAATTGCAATTAATTAGGCTTGTATATGCAAAATTCAGCGAATTAGAGGATTAATTAATTCCAATTAAATTAGGGGACCTAAAAACTATGTGAAAATGTAAAGGTGTACATTTTCCTATACTACAATTAGAAATGATGAGGATAGAAGAGAATAAAGATAAAGCATTATCTTTGATTATTGGTGCATCTAAAATGCCTGTTGAAAACAAGAAGGTTAGTTTTTAGTTGAAGGAACAAAAATAAATAAACAAGGTAGACATGGATAATATGTGTATAGAGTTTCTTGAGGTGTATTTGGGCACAACCATGACCAAATTCCCATCTCAGGTTGATCCATTTTATGTTTATTGATAAATGATAATTTGATAAAAAGCTACATGATTTATTTAGGAGCCTCCACAAATGTTATGCCTTTAGCTATAATGAAGGAGTTAGTTTTACAAGTCATTAAATCATATGGATGGTAATTTGAAATTAATTCAAGAGAGGTTCTAGTGATTGTGATCATAAAGGACTAGGAGTTCAAACTTACCGCATTCCCAAAAAAGGATTTCAATATGAATGTCACAATAATTGACATCCCGACTCAATATGGGATGATGTTATCAATAAAATGGAATGAAATAGTGGGTGGAAGCATGCAATTGGATTTATCATATGCCATGACTCTCATAAATGACAAAAATATAAGATTAAATATGGAAAGATCTCTGAATTTGGTTTGAAGATATTGAATGTGATAAGGAGATATATTTTATTGATATTGACATTGACAATTTCAGGGTTGGTGTTTGTCAACTTAAGAAATAAAAAACAATCATCAAAGAAATTCAAAAACCTATGCAAAAGGATAGCTTGTGGTTAATTCTCTTTGATGGATATTTCTCAAAAGAAGGAGCAAGAGCTATGGTGATTTTGATATCACCAAATGGTAAATCTTTCAAATACTTATTTTCATTGAAATTTGAGTGCACAAATAATGTGGTAGAGTATGTAACAATTTTTTTAGGACTGAATATGATAGTCAAACATGGAATTAAGAATCTCTCCTAAGAGACTTAGAATTGGCATTATCCCAAGTAAGAGCCTTTTTCAAAAAATAAAAGACTAAAATAGTACAAGTTTGTAGTGTTGGATTCTATATAAATGTTTGATGCTTTTTATATATGTTGGTTAAAGAGATCTAAAAATATAATGCTTGACTTATTAGCTAATATTGCAGTATGACCTGATGATATAACTTTTTCTAGTATATCTACTATTGAAATGATGAATAGCCCATCGTGTCTGATAATTATGCAATTGGAAAATATTCAGTGATGATAAGAATTTGTTAAATTTTTTACATTATGTTGATGACTACCACAATCAAGAAATAGATTTTCAAAATTTTGTAACAAATATGGCTGGAAAAGAGATTGTGTTTGGGGATGAGATTATTGAGTTAAAAACTAATAAAATACCAAAGGGATTTGTAACCTTGGAAAGGGTTTTTGATAATTTAGACATATATGTTGCCAAGTCCACCCCCATCCATGAAAGTTGTCTTAAAGAAATAAATCTTGGTACAAAACTTTCCCTAAGAAATTCTACATTGGGAAGAAATTAGACCCTAGATTTAGACTTATGCTTATTTCTTTACTAAGAAAGTATAAGCATGTTTTTGTATGGTCTTATGATGACCTGAAAGCCTATAGAAATGATCTTTTCTAGCATGAAATTCCTTTGAGACTTGATGGTAATCCTTTTAGATAGAAGAAAAGGCTAATCAATCTAACATTGGTATAAAAAATGCAGCAAGAACTGTTGAAACTTAGAGATTAGGGAAACATAAAGTGAATCAGACATTCCACTTTGATTTCTAACCTGGTACCAATAAGAAAGAAGAATGGAGATATAAGGTTATGTGTTGATTTCAAGAATTTGAATATATCTTTGTTAAAGGATAATTATCCATTGCCTAATATGGAGGAAATGTTACAAAAGTTAACTAGTTATGATTTTTTATCCATGATGGATGGCTTTTAAAGGTACAACCAAGTAGAGGTAAAGGAATCGACATAATACAAGATTGCCTTTAGCACACCTTGGGGCACCTATGTCTATGTTATGATGCCATTTAGATTAACTAATATTGGGAAAAATTTCCAAAGGTCCACAGATGTTGCATTTTCTGATTTTATTGATGTGATTATGGTAGTATATCAAGATGATTTAATTTATTTTTCCAAGAAAGTAGAGGACCATTGCATACATCTTGAATGTTTTTTGCAAAATCCATTGAGTACAACATATCACTGAACCCTGAAAATGTATATTTGGGGTTACATAGGGAAAAATGTTAGGCCACATTGTGTTAAAGTATATAATCATGATTAATCATGATAGGCTTGCAACTATTGATAAGATTCCAATACCCAAAATTGTGAAAGGGATCCAAAAAAAAAATTTACGGATTAATTTTTTAGGATATTTATCAAAATATTTATAAAAATAACTAAAGAAATTTCCAAAATGCTTAAGAAGCAATAATCAGTCACTTTAGGAGATGAAGCAACTCAAGCTTTCTATAATATTAAAGAAGATATTAGACAAGCACCAACCAATTCTCAAATCCCTTTTTTCTTCTAAATTTTTCCAAATATTCTCTTTTACTTCCTTTCATACCATAGCTATTGTGCTATTATAAAAAAATCATGAAGATTATGAGCAACCCATAGTATTTTATAGTAAGTCACTCCATTCTATAGAATTGAAATATGACATCATGAAAAAATAAGCCTATGCTTTAGTTAAACTTTTGAAAGATTTTAGGCCATATTTGATAGGGGCCAAGATGATTTCTTTTGCTCCTAGTATCATAATCAAAGATATCTTCACCCAACAAGAAGTAACAGGGAGAAGATGCAGATGGATCAATAAGATCCAAGAATTCAATATAAACATCCAAATAACTAAACTTGTCAGGAGACAAGGATTAGCTAAGCTTATGACTGAGTCTAACCTTGATGCAGGTTAAGTAAATCAAATAGAATAAGATACAACTTTGAATGAGTGCAATATGAAATATTGTTCTTGGTATAAAGGAATTGTGTGTTATTTAAAGAATCTTTCATGTCTAAAACATATGAATGACAATTAGAAAAGGAATATTAAGTTGTAGTCCACTAAGTATTTCATATTTTAGGATGATCTATATTAGAGAAATAGAGATGGTGTATTAAACCTAGATGTGTTAATGAAGAATGGGTTGCTAAAATTCTTGAAGAAAAGAATAGCAAAGTTTGTGGAGGACATTACATGGCCAAAATAGCTACACATAATATTTTAAGGTCTGGTTATTGGTGGCCCACTATGTTTGTTGATACACATAAGATGGTAAGAAAATTTGATTCATATCAAAAGTTTTTATGCAAGATGAAATATTTTGGTGCCTTGCCATTAAGAACATTTACTGTAGAAGCCCATTTTCAATAGTGGGGTATAGACTTTATTGGGGAAATTACTAAAAATCCACTGGTGGATTTTAGTAAAAATTGACTATTTTACTAAATGGATTGAATCCATTCCTACCAAGAAATCCACTATCAGGATTGCAAGGGATTTTATCATGAAAAATATTTTAATTAGATTTGGGACTCTTGTCAAGCTAGTTGTAGACAATGCTATGTGTTTTAGATTTGATTAGTTTACAATATTTTGTTATGATTATGAAATATATATATCTTATTCATCTCCATATCAACCACAAGGGAATGGACCAGAAGAATATAGCAACAAAATTATAATGAAGATTATAAAAAGATTAATTGGAAAAAATAGGAAATCATGGGATTCAAAACTCAAATTAGCACTATGGGTTGATAGAACAACAATAAATAAAGCTGCAGGGAAGTCTCCTTATGAACTGGTGTATGGGTTAGATGCAAGTATGACAATAAATAATCTACTAGATAAGTGCAAGAATTTTGGTGCAGGAGCGCCTATTTTCTTTCAAGCCTCCATGAGGCCATATTGTATAAATTCATTAAATTAGGTGTTTTACTCTTGTAATAAGGTTGAATGAGCCATTTTATATATGTTTGAAGTCATTTGGAGTCATTGATTAAGTTTTGGTGTCATTTAGTTGAAAAAATGAAAACATTGTCAAAAGTTGTCAAATGTTGTCATAACAACTTTTCTTGTTAAATGACAACTTTTTAAAAAGTTGTTAAATGGTATTTTTAGGTTGGTTCGAGCATAAATTGATTGTACAAGCATAAAAATGGGCCTCCAAGTCGAATGGGGGTGGGGAAAGTAGTTTTCAACAAGAATTTATGAAGGAAGGCATGAATTTTTCTGCAATTTCCAATGTTCTACCCTGTTCTTTTACATGGAACAGATCTGTATGAAGTTTTAAAGACTTTAAATTGACTTTTATTGATATAATTATTAACTATCTTTCATTTTAAATTGGTTTTGTGTTTTTTCATTGAGTTTGGAGAAAGGTATGATCATTTTACCATTGGCAACCCTATGGAATTGTTTTCTCTAAAAGTTGCAGGTTGCTGCAGAGAATGGTACATATTTTAAAGATAAAATAAAGACCTAAGACCTTTTGGAAATGTTATATATGTGAATCTAGCTTCATTTTCTTCAAGTATCATAAAATTTAAGTAAGATTTGAATAATTTATGACCATTTTGGTGAGGGCAGGTTTGAACATTGTCCAGGGTTTGCAGTTTTGGCAGAAATATAATAACTTTATTGTCCATAGTTGGATCTCCATAAAAATTGGAAATAAAGTATGTAATTATGTTATATACAATCTCACCAAATTGATTGGATTTATTGATTGATTTGTAGAATTTATAAATGGTATTTCAGTGCATTGAATTGTGGGTTTCCGAGAGAATGTTTTCAATGTGATCTAGAATGCACTTAATCATTGTTTGAGATGAATAATTTTATGAAAGTTGTCAAGTAAATTTCATGTTGAGTTGTGAATCCTCTTGCTCTACATCATTTTGGTATTAGAGCCTGAAGATTCTCTAGGAAATTTTTTTGTGGTTTGTGTGTAGTTGTTTGCAGGTTGAGGAAGGAACCCGATTGCCTAGGTGAGGCAAGGTGAAGCGGAAGCAAGGAGAGACTTTATTTTGAAGATGGAATTTTTAAAGAGATGTTGGCAGGCTGAGGATTCATGAAGGAAGAAGGAAAGAGAGGAAAAGGAAATGATAAAGAAGGAAAGAAAGAAGGCAAGACAAATAGAGTTTGAGAAAGCCATGGAAGAGATAAGTCAAAGGTTGGAAAGATTAGACAAAGAACACCAACTTCTTAAGGAATCACAAAGGAGTTGGAATATACCAATGTCAAAGAGGTTAAGATAGCCTCTATAGAAGATTATGCAGAAGCAAAGACAACAGAAGAAGGCATTCAGTCAAAGATGAAGAATATGATTTGTGGAAAAAGTTTGCATCCATTGAAGAAGAATGGGATAGTAAGATTGGTAATGGACAAGTCAAGCAAGAGGAAGAGGAACTCATCAAAGTAGAAGAAGATAAGGAAATTGAGGTTGCAAGTGAATTTTCTTTGAAGGGAAATGATATTGATAAGTTGGTCATGGATGAAAAAGAGTTTGAAGTAGAAGAAGACAAGGAGGAGACTTCAAGGTCTCGATATTTTGTTTCTAATTTTTCATTGGATTATGTATGTGCAGGTCATGAAGGACAAAATGAAGTGTATGATGAATTGATAGAGTTTTGAGAACTCCAAGTTGCAAGGATGATTGATAGAAGAAGACATAAGAAGAATAAAATGAAGAAAAGACCAAATATGATTGAAAAGACAAAGGAAAAAGTGCAAAGTAACTAGAAGACAAGGAAGAAGACAATTCAAAGGGGCTTGAATTCTTTTTCTCCTAGGAGTTTGGTGCAGGAGCACCTATTTTCTTTCAAGCCTCCATGAGGCCATATTGTATAAATTCATTAAATTAGGTGTTTTAATCTTGTAATAAAATTTAATGATCCATTTTATATATTTTTGAAGTCATTTGGAGTCATTGATTAAAGTTTGGTGCCACTTAGTTGAAAAAATGAAAATATTGTCAAAAGTTGTCAAATGTTGTCATAACAACTTTTCTTGTTAAATGACAACTTTTTAAAAAGTTTGTTAAAAATTTTTAAATTGTAGTTGTAGGTTGGTTGGAGCATAACTTGACTGTACAAGCATAAAAATGGGCCTCCAAGTCGAATGGGGGTGGGGTAGGTAGTTTTGAACAAGAATTTATGAAGGCATGAATTTTTCTGCAATTTCCAATGTTCTACCGTGTTCTTTTACATGGTACGGATTTTTATGAAGTTTTACAGACTTTAAATTGATTTTCATTGATATAAGGATGAACTAGCTTTCATTCTGAATTGGTTTGGTGTTTTTTTATTGAGTTTGGAGAAAGTTATGATCATTTTACCATTGGCAACCCTATGGGATTGTTTTCTCTAAAAGTTGCAGGCTGTTGCAAAGAATGGTATGTATTGTAAAGATAAAATAAAGACCTAATACATTTTCAAAATATTAGATATGTAAATCTAGTTTCATTTTCTTCAAGTCTCATCAAATTTCAGTAAGATTAGAATAATTTATGACCATTTTGGTGAGGGTAGGTTTGAACACTATCTAGGGTTTGCAGTTTTTGGAGAAATGTAATAACTTTATTTTCCACCATTGGATCTTCATAAAAATTGGAAGGAAAGTCTATAATTAGATTTTCTTCAATCTCACCTAATTGATTTTCTTTATTATTTTATTTGTGGAAGTTATAAATGGTAGTTCAGTGCATTGAATTGTGGGTTGCCATGAGAATGTTTTCAATGTGATCTAGAATGCACTTAATCATTGTTTGAGATGAATAATTTTATGAAAGTTGTCAAGTAAATTGCATGTTGAGTTGTGAATCCTCTTGCTCTGCATCAGTTTGGTATCAGAGCTTGAAGATGCTCTAGGAAAGTTGTTTGTGGTTTGTGTGTGGTTGTTTGTAGGTTGAGGAAGGAACCTGATTGCCTAGGTGAGGCAAGATGAAGTGGAAGCAAGGAGAGACTTGCTTGTGAAGATGAAATTTTTAAAGAGATGTTGGCAGGCTGAGTATTCACAAAGGAAGAAGGAAAGAGAGGAAAAGGAAATGAGAAAAAAGGAAAGAAAGAAGGCAAGACAAATAGAGTTTGAGAAAGCCATGGAAGAGATAAGCCAAAGGTTTGAAAGATTAGACAAAGAACACCAACTTCTTAAGGAATCACAAAGGAGTTGGAATATACCAATGTCAAAGAGGTTAAAATGGCCTCTAAAGAAGATTATGTAGAAGCAAAGACAACAGAAGAAGACATCAAATTCAATCAAAGATGAAGAAGATTATTTGTGGAAAAAGTTTGCATCTATTGATAAGTTGTTCATGGATGAAGAAGATTTTGAAGTAGAAGAAGACAAGGAGGAGACCTCAAGGTCTCGATATTTTGTTTCTGATTTTTCATTGGATTATGTATGTGCAGGTCATGAAGGACAAAGTGAAGTGTATGATGAATTGATAGAGTTTTGGGAACTCCAAGTTGCAAGGATTATTGATAGAAGAAGACATAAGAAGAATAAAATGAAGAAAGGACCAAATATGATTGAAAAGACAAAGGAAAAAGTGCAAAGTAACTAGAAGACAAGGAAGAAGACAATTCAAAGGGGCTTGAATTATTTTTCCCTTGGGAGTTTGGTGCAGGAGCACCTATTTTCTTTCAAGCCTCCATGAAGCCATATTGTATAAATTCATTAAATTAGGTGTTTTAATCTTGTAATAAAATTTAATGATCCATTTTATATATTTTTGAAGTCATTTGGAGTCATTGATTAAGGTTTGGTGTCATTTAGTTGAAAAATTGAAAATATTGTCAAAAGTTGTCAAATGTTGTCATAACAACTTTTCTTGTTAAATGACAACTTTTTAAAAAGTTTGTTAAAAGTTTTTAAATTGTAGTTGTAGGTTGGTTGGAGCATAACTTGACTATACAAGCATAAAAATGGGCCTCCAAGTCGAATGGGGGTGGGGAAGGTATTTTTGAACAAGAATTTATGAAGGAAGGCATGAATTTTTCTGCAATTTCCAATGTTTTTCCGTGTTCTTTTACATGGTGCGGATTTTTATGAAGTTTTACAAACTTTAAATTGATTTTCATTGATATAAGGATGAACTAGCTTTCATTGTGAATTGGTTTGGTATTTTTTTATTGAGTTTGGAGAAATTTATGATCATTTTACCATTGGCAACCCTATGGGATTGTTTTCTCTAAAAGTTGCAGGCTGTTGCAAAGAATGGTACGTATTGTAAAGATAAAATAAAGACCTAATAAATTTTGGAAATGTTAGATATGTAAATCTAGTTTTATTTTCTTCATGTCTCATCAAATTTTAGTAAGATTAGAATAATTTATGACCATTTTGGTGAGGGCAGGTTTGAACACTATCTAGGGTTTGCAGTTTTTGGAGAAATGTTATAACTTTATTTTTCACCGTTGGATCTTCATAAAAATTGGAAGGAAAGTCTGTAATTAGGTTTTCTTCAATCTCACCTAATCGATTTGCTTTATTATTTTATTTTTGGAAGTTATAAATGGTAGTTTAGTGCATTAAATTGTCGGTTGCCATGAGAATGTTTTCTATGTGATCTAGAATGCACTTAATCATTGTTTGAGATGAATAATTTTATGAAAGTTGTCAAGTAAATTGCATGTTGAGTTGTGAATCCTCTTGCTCTGCATCAATTTGGTATCAGAGCCTGAAGATGCTCTGGGAAATTTTTTTGTGGTTTGTGTGTGGTTGTTTGCAGGTTGAGGAAGGAACCTGATTGCCTAGGTGAGGCAAGGTGAAGCGGAAGCAAGGAGAGACTTGCTTGTGAAGATGGGATTTTTAAAGAGATGTTGGAAGGCTGAGGATTCATGAAGGAAGAAGGAAATAGTGGAAAAGGAAATGAGAAAAAAGGAAAGAAAGAAGGTAAGACAAATAGTGTTTGAGAAAGCCATGGAAGAGATAAGCCAAAGGTTGGAAAGATTAGACAAAGAACACCAACTTCTTAAGGAATCACAAAGGAGTTGGAATATACCAATGTCAAAGAGGTTAAGATGGCCTCTAAAGAAGATTATGTAGAAGAAAAGACAACACAAGAAGGCATCAAATTCAATCAAAGATGAAGAAGATTATTTGTGGAAAAAGTTTGCATCTATTGAAGAAGAATGGGATAGTAAGATTGGTAATGGACAAGTCAAGCAAGAGGAAGAGGAACATATCAAAGTAGAAGAAGATAAGGACATTGAGGTTGCAAGTGAATTTTCTTTGAAGGGAAATGATATTGATAAGTTGTTCATGGATCAAGAAGAGTTTGAAGTAGAAGAAGACAAGGAGGAGACCTCAAGGTCTTGATATTTTGTTTCTGATTTTTCATTGGATTATGTATGTGCAGGTCATGAAGGACAAAGTGAAGTTTATGATGAATTGATAGAGTTTTGGGAACTCCAAGTTGCAAGGATTATTGATAGAAGAAGACATAAGAAGAATAAAATGAAGAAATGACCAAATATGATTGCAAAGACAAAGGAAAAAGTGCAAAGTAACTAGAAGACAAGGAAGAAGACAATTCAAAGGGGCTTGAATTCTTTTTCCCTTGGGAGTTTGGTGCAGGAGCACCTATTTTCTTTCAAGCCTCCATGAGGCCATATTGTATAAATTCATTAAATTAGGTGTTTTAATCTTGTAATAAAATTTAATGATCCATTTTATATATTTTTGAAGTCATTTGGAGTCATTGATTAAGGTTTGGTGTCATTTAGTTGAAAAAATGAAAATATTGTCAAAAGTTGTCAAATGTTGTCATAACAACTTTTCTTGTTAAATGACAACTTTTTAAAAAGTTTGTTAAAAGTTTTTAAATTGTAGTTGTAGGTTGTTTGGAGCATAACTTGACTGTACAATCATAAAAAGGGGCCTCCAAGTCGAATGGGGGTGGGGAAGGTATTTTTGAACAAGAATTTATGAAGGAAGGCATGAATTTTTCTGCAATTTCCAATGTTCTGCCATGTTCTTTTACATGGTGCGGATTTTTATGAAGTTTTAAAAACTTTAAATTTATTTTCATTGATATAAGGATGAACTAGCTTTCATTATGAATTGGTTTGGTATTTTTTTATTGAGTTTGGAGAAAGTTATGATCATTTTACCATTGCCAACCCTATGGGATTGTTTTCTCTAAAAGTTGCAGGCTGTTGCAGAGAATGGTACATATTGTAAAGATAAAATAAAGACCTAATAGATTTTGGAAATTTTAGATATGTAAATCTAGTTTCATTTTTTTCAAGTCTCATCAAATTTCAGTAAGATTAGAATAATTTATGACCATTTTGGTGAGGGCAGGTTTGAACACTATCTAGGGTTTGCAGTTTTTGGAAAAATGTAATAACTTTATTTTCCACCATTGGATCTTCATAAAAATTGGAAGGAAAGTCTATAATTAGATTTTCTTCAATCTCAACTAATCGATTTGCTTTATTATTTGATTTGTGGAAGTTATAAATGGTAGTTCAGTGCATTGAATTGTGGGTTGCCATGAGAATGTTTTCAATGTGATCTAGAATGCACTTAATCATTGTTTGAGATGAATAATTTTATGAAAGTTGTCAAGTAAATTTCATGTTGAGTTGTGAATCCTCTTGCTCTGCATCAATTTGGTATCAGAGCCCGAAGATGCTCTGGGAAAGTTTTTTGTGGTTTGTGTGTGGTTGTTTGCAGGTTGAGGAAGGAACCTAATTGCCTAGGTGAGGCAAGGTGAAGTGGAAGCAAGGAGAGAATTGCTTGTGAAGATGGAATTTTTAAAGAGATGTTGGCAGGCTGAGGATTCACAAAGGAAGAAGGAAAGAGTGGAAAAGGAAATTAGAAAAAAGGAAAGAAAGAAGGCAAGACAAATAGATTTTGAGAAAGCCATGGAAGAGATAAGCCAAAGGTTGGAAAGATTAGACAAAGAATACCAACTTCTTAAGGAATCACAAAGGAATTGGAATATACCAATGTCAAAGAGGTTAAGATGGACTCTAAAGAAGATTATGCAGAAGCAAAGACAACAGAAGAAGGCAGAAAAGTCAGTCAAAGATGAAGTAGATGATTTGAGGAAAAGTTTTGCATCCATTGAAGAAGAATGGGATAGTAAGATTGGTAATAGACAAGTCAAGCAAGAGGAAGAGGAACTCATCAAAGTAGAAGAAGATAAGGACATTGAGGTTGCAAGTGAATTTCCTTTGAAGGGAAATGATATTGATAAGTTGGTCATGGATGAAAAAGAGTTTGAAGTAGAAGAAGACAAGGAGGAGACTTCAAGGTCTCGATATTTTGTTTCTAATTTTTCATTGGATTATGTATGTGCAGGTCATGAAGGACAAAGTGAAGTGTATGATGAATTGATAGAGTTTTGGGAACTCCAAGTTGCAAGGATGATTGATAGAAGAAGACATAAGAAGAATAAAATGAAGAAAGGACCAAATATTATTGCAAAGACAAAGGAAAAAGTACAAAATAATTGGAAGACAAGGAAGAAGACAATTCAAAGGGGCTTGAATTCTTTTACCGCTGGGAGTTTGGTGCAGGAGCACCTATTTTCTTTCAAGCCTCCATGAGGCCATATTGTATAAATTCAATAAATTAGGTGTTTTAATCTTGTAATAAGGTTTAATTAGCCATTGTATATATGTTTAAAGTCATTTGGAGTCATTGATTAAGGTTTGGTGTCATTTAGTTGAAAAAATGAAAACATTGTCAAAAGTTGTCAAATGTTGTCATAACAACTTTTCTTGTTAAATGACAACTTTTTAAAAAGTTTTTTAAAAGTTGTTAAATGGTAGTTTTAAGTTGGTTGGAGCATAACTTGACTGTACAAGCATTAAAATGGGCCTACAAGTCGAATGGGGGTGGGGAAGGTAGTTTTGAACAAGAATTTATGAAAGAAGGCATGAATTTTTCTGTAATTTCCAATGTTTTGCCCTGTTATTTTACATGGTACAGATTTGTATGACATTTTACAGACTTTAAATTGACTTTAATTGATAGAAGGATGAACTAGCTTTCATTTTAAATTGTTTTGATGTTTTTTCATTGAGTTTGGAGAAAGTTATGATCATTTTACCATTGCCAACCCTATGGGATTGTTTTCTCTAAAAGTTGCAGGTTTTTGCAGAGAATGGTACATATTGTAAAGATAAAATAAAGACCTAAGACATTTTTCAAATGTTATATATGTGAATATAGTTTCATTTTCTTCAAGTCTCATCAAATTTGAGTAATATTTGAATAATTTATGATGATTTTGGTGAGGGCAGGTTTGAACACTATCTAGGGTTTGCCGTTTTGGGAGAAATGTAATAACTTTATTTTCCACCCTTGGATCTTCCTAAAAATTGGAAGGAAAGTCTGTAATTATGTTATATTCAATCTCACTAAATTGATTGGATTTATTATTTGATTTTTGAAAGTTATAAATGGTAGTTTAGTGCTTTGAATTGTGGGTTGCCATGAGAATGTTTTCAATGTGATCTAGAATTCACTTAATCATTGTTTGAGATGAATAATTTTATGAAAGTTGTCAAGTAAATTGCATGTTGAGTTGTGAATCCTCTTGCTCTGCATCAGTTTGGTATCAAAGCCTGAAGATGCTCTGGGAAAGTTGTTTGTGGTTTGTGTGTGGTTGTTTGCAGGTTGAGGAAGGAACCCGATTGCCTAGGTGAGGCAAAGTGAAGTGGAAGCAAGGAGAGACTTTCTTGTGAAGATGGAATTTTTAAAGAGATGTTGGCAGGCTGAGGATTCATGAAGGAAGAAGGAAAGAGAGGAAAAGGAAATGAGAAAAAAGGAAAGAAAGAAGGCAAGACAAATAGAGTTTGAAAAATCCATGGAAGAGATAATCCAAAGGTTGGAAAGATTAGAAAAAGAACACCAACTTCTTAAGGAAGCACAAAGGAGTTCGAACATACCAATTTCAAAGAGGTTAAGATGGCCTCTAAAGAAGATTATGTAGAAGAAAAGACAATAGAAGAAGGCAGAAAATTCACTCAAAGATGAAGAAGATGATTTGTGGAAAAAGTTTGCATCCATTGAAGAAGAATGGGATAGTAAGATTGGTAATGGACAAGTCAAGCAAGAGGAAGAGGAACTCATCAAAGTAGAAGAAGATAAGGACATTGAGGTTGCAAGTGAATTTCCTTTGAAGGGAAATGATATTGATAAGTTGGTCATGGATGAAGAAGAGTTTTAAGTAGAAGAAGACAAGGAGGAGACCTCAATGTCTCGATATTTTGTTTCTGATTTTTCATTGGATTATGTATGTGTAGGTCATGAAGGACAAAGTGAAGTGTACGATGAATTGATAGAGTTTTGGGAACTCCAAGTTGCAAGGATGATTGATAGAAGAAGACATAAGAAGAATAAAATAAAGAAAGGACCAAATATGATTGCAAATACAAAGGAAAAAGTACAAAGTAATTGGAAGACAAGGAAGAAGACAATTCAAAGGGGCTTGAATTCTTTTGTCGTTGGGAGTTTGGTGCAGGAGCACCTATTTTCTTTCAAGCCTCCATGAGGTCATATTGTATAAATTCATTGAATTATCTATTTTAATCTTGTAATAAGGTTGAATTATCCATTTTATATATTTTTGAAGTCATTTGGAGTCATTGATTAAGGTTTGGTGTCATTTAGTTGAAAAAATTAAAACATTGTCAAATGTTGTCAAATGTTGTCATAACAACTTTTCTTGTTAAATGACAACTTTTTAAAAAGTTTGTTAAAAGTTGTTAAATGGTATTTTTAGGTTGGTTGGAGCATAACTTGATTTTACAAGCATAAAAATGGGCCTGCAAGTCGAATGGGGGTGGGGAAGGTAGTTTTGAACAAGAATTTATGAAGGAAGGCATGAATTTTTCTTCAATTTCCAATGTTCTGCCCTATTCTTTTACATGGTACGGATTTGTATGAAGTTTTACAGACTTTAAATTGATTTTAATTGATGTAAGGATGAACTAGCTTTCATTTTAAATTGGTTTGATGTTTTTTCATTGTGTTTGGAGAAAGTTATGATCATTTTACCATTGGCAACCCTATGGGATTGTTTTCTCTAAAAGTTGCAGGTTGTTGCAGAGAATGGTATGTATTTTAAAAATAAAATAAAGACCTAAGACATTTTTTAAATGTTATATATGTGAATATAGTTTCATTTTCTTCAAGTCTCATCAAATTTGAGTAAAATTTGAATAATTTATGACCATTTTGGTGAGGGCAGGTTTGAACACTATCTAGGGTTTGTAGTTTTGGGAGAAATGTAATAACTTTATTTTACACGGTTGGATCTTCATAAAAATTGGAATAAAAGTCTTTAATTATGTTATATTCAATCTCACCTAATTTATTGGCTTTATTATTTGATTTGTGGAAGTTATAAATGGTAGTTGAGTGCATTGAATTGTGGGTTGTCATGAGAATGTTTTCAATGTGATCTAGAATGCACTTAATCATTGTTTGAGATGAATAATTTTATGAAAGTTGTCAAGTAAATTGCATGTTGAGTTGTGAATCCTCTTGCTTTGCATCAAATTTGGGTCCACGAAGAGGGGAAGTTTTAGCCAAAAAAATCCAAAAGGAATGGATACCCATTTAGGAATGGGAACCTGAGCCTTGGATTAGGATCTTGTTCCTAAACGAGTACCCATTCTGAAAATGCCAATAAATAATATACTAGACAAGTGAAAGAATTTGGGTCCACAAAGAGGGGAATTTTTAGCCAAAAAAATCCTAAAGGAATGGGTGCCCATTTAGGAATGGGAACCTGAGCCTTGGATTAGGATCTCGTTCCTAAATGAGTACCCGTTCTGAAAAATAGAAATTTTTCAATTTATAAATTTGTTCAAGAGTATGATGAGAACATTGATGATGCTATGGCAATTATAATAAATTAAATTAAAAAATTGGATGAATTTAGAAAAGGTGCATGCAAGACCAATCTCAAAAATAAATTGCAAGTTAAATACTTATTTGATAAGAAGGTCCATCAGACATAAATTTCATGATAGGTAACATGATTTTGATATAGAATGCTAGAATTCAAGATAAGGGGAAATATGGTAAATTTGAAGCTATATGGATAGGTCCTTATGTCACATTCAACACTCTTGGTGAAAACTCATATTTCCTAAAAAATCTAAATGGTGAAATTATGGAATCACCAATTGATGCAGGAGCATTCGGGTGCGGAGGAAATCTTGCATCACACAAAAAAAATTTACATTTTTCTTCATTTAATTTTGTAGTGATTTTTTTCAGGCATGATTTCGAGGCACATTTCACACATTTCCAACATATTGAAATAAATTATAATGCGTATTGCATATATGACACCTAAGGCTTGATTTTCATGCATTTTATGGCTCATAAAATAATTTTTGCTTCACCAAATTGGAGGAGGAAAAATTACAACGCCCAGGAATGAGGAGACCATGTTTGACATTTGTAACTCCTCCTGGAATTTAAAATTTTCAGCAATTAATGAGGAAAAAGAATCTAGATGCCTAGGAGTGGAGTGGTGGATTGAATCAGTGGAGGATAATTTTAGAAAAGAATTCAAATTTCTTGTTGGAGATGAATGAAGGGGGTTTAAGGAGGGGAATGGAAATTCTCAACAAAGGGGAGTGGATGAAAGTGCGACATCTAAGATAGAGGTAACCACACCCATGTGAGAAAAGAGAATAATAGGAAAAGAAATGGGAGAAAATCAAAAGTTTGAGAAGAGAAATAATGGTGAAGACTTGTTGGGACATCTTGGAGGTAGTATCAAAGATTTGTGGTTGCATATATTCTTTTAGATGACTGATTTGAGGCCTCTTGGATCTGATTTAAAGTTTTTGACTGTAAATATTTCCTGTAGCATTGTTCTAGATTGTTTAATTTCATTTTGGAAGTTGTATGTAAAAGTGTTTGTCAATAAAAAAATAGCACTATTTTAAATCTTTGTCATTTCATGAGCTAGGAATTCTTGGTATGGGGCTCTCAAATAATTTTAAGTTATTTTTTCAAAATTAATTTTCCTCTTGTGTGAATGTGGGCTATAACAATTGAGAATCTTATAAAAGGAATTTATAAGAAGATAAAATTGAAGAAAAGTTGTTGGAAGGGGTCAAAGCCTCAGTGTTTAGAAAAGGATTTTTCTGATAGTTTGGTTTGAATTGTAACATGGTATAGTTGGTAGAATAATATAGTGAGCATGTGTTCCTATAGATTAAGGTGGTAACTCTTAATGGACAAGATTTCAGGGAAAATGGAAGGTGTTTACATATTTAAAATTGATATTGAAAAGTGGTATGTCAATATTTTTATGTGCATTAAGTGTATGGTTGCTGATTTTCTTTTCAAAACTTTTTGGGTCTTCTTTACTTCCCTATAAGAATTAATTTTCAATGGATTGAAAAAGAATTAGTGTGGAGGTTGTGAAGATTAGCACCTCAAATTGGGGTCTTGGTCTCTGACTACATCACCAATACATGGAAAATTCCTGAAACCCTACTTTTCATAAAATAGGGTATATCCATGCACATTGCATTTTAGTTTAAAGTTTGTACAATCATTTATCAATTTTTCTCATTTTTTTTCTAGCCTTCTTGGAGATTCATAGACCCTTGCATTATTTTTTCTAAAAAATCATCCCCAACTAGAGCCACTGGTGGAGCTTCTATAACTTCTAGGGTTTTCCCCTTATGATTCATCTATTTCCTATGCCTTAGTCAAAAAACCCTATAAGTTTATAAAATGTCATTACCTTTTTGTGTTTTGTCATTTATTGTTCCCTTAAGTGATTTTTATGTCCCTTGTGTGTGTGCTTTAGTATCTCCTTTACCTTTTCCTAGAAACTTAAGTTGTTCATTTATGCACATGCTTTCAATAGCTTTTAATTTATTCAAGACTAGCCTACCGGGTGGTCCTAAATTTATCATAGTCAACACCAAGTGTCAGAATTTAATTGAATCAAGCTATCTATAACCTTCGAGGAATATTTTAATCTTGATATTTTCTTCTCATGAATCCTTGAAAAGTATCTTTCATATAGTCTTAAGTTGAGTTGTCACCAAGTCACTTTAATCGTAAGAATTTTTTTCTTTTCACACTAGTTTAAAATTTCATGGGGAAATATTAATTTGAATCTTTGTTTCCTCAAACTCCTAAAATAATGTTTTGTGTCCCACCTTGCTCATTCTTATTATTTTTGGAAGAAATCCTTGTTGAGGAAACTTATAAAGTATCCATCTTATTCCCATGAGTCCCTGAAATGTTGAAACGTGCTCCACACCAACTTAAAAGAGAAAAAATCCTTTCTCTTTTTGAAAAGGATTTCAAATGTTCACAAATACCATTGATCTTCATCAAATCAATGATCAAAATTTAAAAATGAAGAATGTGACTACTATTTGTTGTGCCCTCAAGCATGCGAAGACACTAATGGTGGATTTGATTTGTATCTGCCATGTTTTCAATTTTATTTTTAAAATTACATGCATTTATGTCATTCAAAGCATAAAACAAAGATTGTAGAGTGAATTTGTTGCGGATTTCAAGGGTTTACAATAATCTTAAATTTGTAAGTTAATTTTGTCCTTCTTTATTGCATTATAGTTTGAAAGGGGGAATTTTTGGTTTGTTAGAGATAGTAAATAAATTAGAGATTTGGTAGGGTTAAAAAAATATTCAAAAGTTTAAATAATTCTTTTGAGAAGTTTAAAATTTTAAGCTCTCCCTTGTATAAATTGAAACCTTAAAACAAGAAACCATGGCTAGAACTTTAAGGGGTGTAAAGAGAGGTCTTGATGATGACATCATGGCTTAGTTTCCTAGATCATCTCAAAGGCCTAGAATTTCACAAGGCTTATGCATTCCACTAGACTGTCTTCTTGACAAGAATGATAATTTTAAAGACTGTATCATTCTAATTCAAAGGTATTGTCTTTCTAAACATGTTTTCAAAAAATTCTTGGTCGATAGACCCATTTACAACATTTGGAGATTGGAGGTTGGGAGATTGGTAGTTACCAATATGTTCATAGATGTAGACCTTATTAGAGGGTAAAGAGATATTTTTATGAATTTAAATAGGGCTTACATTAACAAAGTATTCAATTTAGACACTAATGCTCAGTTGTTGATAGATTTGGGGGATTTGATTAGAGAGTACTAGAGGAACAAAGATAGCTTCAAAGTTAGGTGGTTGCCAAGCTCAGGCCTAGAGGGCCAAACATAAAAATAATAATATTTTAATAGTGGATATTTGGAGCCATTCAACTATGACGTATTTGAAGATTATTTCATGAAAACATACTTTACCCTTTGTCAAATATTGGGCATGGATTGCAAAACTTGGATGTGAATAAATTTGATGGTGTTGGTTGTAGACATTCAAAGTAGGGATGTCAACAAACCATATGATTATGTAGGCTATGTGGTAGAGGAGATACATAAATCCTTGATCTCACTTAAAAAGGACAATCATGTCCATTTTAAGTGGTACTCTTTGCTATGTCATATCATTTTGTTCACTGGGAAGAATATTTGGTCCCACCACATGCAAATAAGATCTCAAGGTGTATAGAAAATCATATTGTCAATGCAAGATTGGACCAATATATGGGACAAGTAATGTGATAAATCAAATTATCTAGTCTTTGAAGAATATTTTGTCAAAGAAGTTCTAATGAATTTGGTCTAGCTTATGGATTAAAAACTCTCAGAGGAAGGAAGGATACTTTTGAGGCTTATGGTGTTGAACACCTGAAATACTAAGAGTGGGGGTGAATCAGTATTCACTAAAACTTATTAACATTATCAGTTCAAGCATCCATTCAAACCATCATATTTAACTTGTAGTAAATGAAAGGAACATATAAAGAATGCATCACATCAAGGAACACAAGAAAACTCAATTTTACGGGGAAAGCCAAAAAAGGGAAAAACCACAATGAGGATTAGCTCACAATATATTATAACCAATTATAGTTTTTGATACAAGAGGTGGACTCACTTCCAAGGACTCACTATCCAAAAAGAGAAAAGCTTCACTACTGGTGGCTCATTGACAAAGGAATCACTACACAAAATAGAAAGAGATGGAATAAAGGGTGGTTCACTGCTAATGATGAACTTCTAACAATGCATCTAACATATGTTGAAGATACAGTTCCACTGAAGCTCAAAAAATTGACTTAACACACTTCATACTTTACCACAACTATGATTCACACCTCTTTGCACTAGATCACACACACACACTACACACACTATCCACACAACAAATCAACCTTTTATATATATCACAAATATCAAAAACATCAATTAGGTTGATCTAATTAGATGTAGCGTGCAACACATAACCTATCAGCCCAAAAATTAACATACACACCTTGCAGAAAGAACCAAAAAATGTAACACATTAAAATAGTTTGGCATGACCTATAATGCCTCCTATGATAGCACTCCTTACACATAGCACTCCTTACACAACTCAACTTTGCACGATCCAAAAGTACTTAGGTCGACACTAGATAGAAAAACTGGTGAAGTAATATTTGAATGAACCAGCTATTTAGCCATACCTTGAAAAATGAAATATAAAAAGACTTTCCACTTGGAATGTACAAATTTCTAACATCTATAAACACTTCCACAAATTTTCATAATAAAATATTCATCCATAGTGGAGTGCGGTGCATTCCAACATACACTCTGTCACTGCAAATATTTCATTTCCAAAGCTAATACTATATCAAAACTATCTTTGACTATGAAAGACATCAAGTCATGAAACTTTGGATTTATCCTCTTCCAACATGCACCAACATTAACTTAAAACTGAATAACTAGATTCTTCATAATGGAGCAGTGTGGACCTCAAAATTAGTTCACTAAACATTGAAACTACACTCTAAGAATTAGGCAATTATCCAAACCAATTGGTCTTCTCTAAACCAACATTTCTACATCTCTATCATGGGTTGCCATTAATTAAAACACCATATTCTATCATGCTCATCAATATTCATTAATCTCCCCACTCAATAATCTCTTCACATCATCATGCCCATGTTACCAAAAATCTCCTCAATGAAAAACTCCCAACAATCTCCCCCTTTGTTATTGATGGCAACACGCTCTCAAAACTCTTAAACTACTCAAAATTCTCCCCCTTTGACATCAAGGGAAAGGAGCTCAAAGTATCAAACTTCTCAGATTACACCAACTACTCCAACTATTTTCCTCTTTCCAAGTATATATGTATATACATGAGAATATCTCCCCCTTACTACTTTACCCCTATATTTAGCACTTATCCAGCAATTTACATTAGGAAGGATCCCCCTAACAATGTTGTCCAAAAAAATTGACCAAAAATGTATTGAAACACTCTAATACTTCCACATATGTACATGGAAATTAAAACCTAAATAAAAAATAGAAATGTACACAATAAACTAGAGGGTAAAATACCCTTGTAGGACACCTTCAATTTTACAAGGTGTCTCCTAATCCTTCTTTCCTATCTCCCAATCCTTCTTGGCAAAGGCAAGCAAACTACACCAGCTCTCAATCTGAATAAGACCTTCTCCATCTAGGGTACAGGGAACCAAGTTATTTTGTGTCATCCTCTCTACACTTTCTAACACTCCAGTCAAGGCTATAAGCCTTGCACTTACAAGATCTCTAAGCTAGGAAAAATGCATTATGATCTTCTTTTCTTTTTGTTCTTATAGTTGGAAAAATTGTCCATGTAGATTCTCTATTATTTTATTTGTTAAACCATACACATCATTGGCTAGATCATATGCATTGGAGGCCTGAGAAATTTGTGACTCTATTGAGTTCATTTGGTCCTTAATGCTTCTTGTAGAATTAGGCCATTTTAAGAAAAATTAAAACAAAACTTTTGTTTCATCCAAGCATTTTTGTGCATCTCTTAGATTCCCTTGTAATTTAACATGTGTGACACTGCATTTATTAGATACTTTGACTAATTTCCTTTCATTGACCTTCTTTTCCATTTCTTTTTCTAATCTCTCTTCCAGTTCGACAAAGTAATCCTTGAAGGAATAAAATAATAATTTTAACTTGTGTACACCGGTCAAAGAGTCATCAATGGTTATACTGGGAATACCTTCTTGGAGCACCTTGAATTCTTCCTCAATTAGCTTTGCGCTCTTCTGGAGAGTTTGCAATATCTCCTTTCTAGCAGAGGCATGAAATGCATCACCAAATTGTAGTTTGTACAGGGGATAGATTTTTCTCATGTCCACCTGCCCTTGTTGCATGGGTATTTATAGAAGTTGTGTAGACACCATAGATTCAAACTATAATTGGATATCTAATAAATCCTTTAAAAAATATCCAGAAGCTCGAAAAGACTCACCAACAACTTTTGTGTGTTCTTCTTCCTTCTTATCTTTCTCCTTCTCACCACTTTCAGGGCACTCTTCTGCAATCTTCTCTTCCTTATCATTCTTTTCACCATGCGGAGGAGGCAATTTTTTATCCTTTTATGCCTCATACTTCCCTAGGTTTTCATGTTTATCTTCTTCCTTCTACTCTGCATCTTTTTCAATGTCTAGAGGAAGAAAAACTTGTTTTGTTTGAGCTTCTTATTTCTTCGTGGAAACATGCATATCATCATTCTTTTCTTCACCAACAACATTTTATGCAACCAAAGGGGAATTATCTATAATAATATCTTCTTCCACATTCTCCTCTGCATGGACATGATCATGTTGTGCAATTTCAATATCATTGTTCTTTGGGATAGATACATCATTTTGCATTTCATCTTCATCAAGAGACATCCCCAATTCCTTTGCCAGATCTGCAACCTTTTACGGTGTCTCATTATTTAGTCTTTCTATGTCTTCCTTGTCCATTCTCATCAAGTTGTTGACTCTCTGATTTATCATAAATTCCTTATTATACACTTGAGCTATTTTATCTCTATCTTCATCTATGAGAGAACCAATCTTCTCGAAGGAAAATGTTCTTATTTTTACATCTTCATCAAATGCTTCTTGCCTTCTCGCACTCAAAACACCTTTCAGTTCATCAGGCAGATGATTCTCAATTTCACTATTGTTGATATTGAAAGGGACCATAAACTTTACAATGAATTCTTCTATGGTGATCTTATCCTCATCATTTGACTCAAGATACATTTTGTAGATACCAAAAATTGGTCCAGGCCTGCGAGCACCACTTTTGATATAATTTTCTATTATCCATGGTCATGATTAAATAATGTTAATTATTTAATTAACTTTCTAACACATATTTCCTCTATTAATTAAATACCCCTTTTAATTAATTCACTAATTCATAATGACCTTTATTCAACTTGATTAATTAAATAAATCATATTTGTTTGAATATGTCACTAACTAATTAATTCTTCCTTCTTAATTAAAAAATTTATTATTTAATTACCCCTTTGTCATATTTCAACTATAATTAAATATTTATTATTTAATTATTCATTTAACCCCCTTTATCTATAATTAAATATTTATTATTTAATTATTCAATTTATCCTTTTCAGCAGTCAAATTAAATAAATTATCTTTATTTATTTAATTAAATCTTTCATTTTCGAATGTTGAATTAAATTAACATTTAATTCATTATTAATTCTTTATGTCACATTCTTCTATCGTTCAGTTGACTAATCATTCACTCACCTTCTGACTCAAGATCTATTTTTAATCCTCTAGTTATCTTTGGATTCGGTATCTGATCATCTCTGTGAGAGGACTCTCTATCACAACTAGTCAGTTAACTAGTTCTAACTCATATGCATGAAAACGTTTATTAATTAAATATCTTTATTTAATTAATTAATTCATGTATGCATTCGAATTCTTCATCTTTGAGTTCTAACTTTGTCTTTGACATACAAAGTCTATTTCTTCTATTTTCGAAGACTTTTAACTCAAGATTAAATTGTTTATTTAATCTGGAACTCTTGTTCTTTCTATTTTCGAATAGTCTTGACACAAGATTAAGTTGTCGTTCTAATTTAGTCTTTATCTTGCAGTCTTTTCTAACTCACATTCTATCTGACACAGAACTCACATCGCATGACATTCATCAATCTCGTCCATCGATCTCTCTTTGAATCTAAGCCGATCGTTCGAAAACCCAAAATCTATAAAATGGCCTGTCATTATCATTATTCCTCCTCCTGAAATCATACACTTTTGAGAAGAAACTTATCTTCGATATTTTGCTTAGAAATTCAACAAGGTTATTCTTGCATCAATACTAAAAATCTGAGGGCAAGAATACTGAAGCAGCAAAATAGAGAAGGACAATTGAGATAATTCAAAGGAGTGGATGCATATTCGGTGAGAGCTTTCCAATTGATTTGTTTAGTTAAATATGTTTACTTGCTTTGTTCTTTATTGTTTTGATTTAGATTAGACTTGATCATTTTAATCTATGCAATTATAGCATTAATATCCAAAAAATCTATGATCTTACATTTGGTGAACCCGACGTGAACACGCTTCAAATTTGCACAACATCTTTCCATTTTTCCATTTTTTTTATTTTGCAGGAATCGTACGGTACACCGCATCTGCTCAAATAAATGACGCATCTATCTTCATGAACCGCATCTACTACATTTTGTGACGCATCTACCAATCTGCATTGCATTCATGACACTTTGCACCACATCTGCTTGTCAAAAATTCACGTCGTGTCCGACTGTCAACACGAATTGCATCCACCTGTCAACATCGAGCCACATTTGTGGCTCAAAAAGCCACATCTGCTTGGTAATATTTTTTCACTTTTTTTATTCACTTCCGTACATTCACGTTCTCATTTTCATTTTTCATGATTTTTCATTTTTTGCTAATGTTTGTTTGCAGTTGTGTTAAGGTGGATTAACTTAGTTTTTGTAAGACGAAGCATAGAAGACCATATAAAACCAAAAACCATTGTTTTCTACAGGATGAAAGCCGAAGACACCAAAAAATAAACTACTGATTAGTTTGCATGCAAGACCTAATGACTTTATTTTATTTAAAAATCTTTTTGTTTGGTAGATAGATCATTGTCATTTGGATTAAAAAGAATTAGTGTTTGCTTTGTTTGGTGTGAAAGCACATTTATGTCACCCTTTACGATTCGGTATATCGAAGTATCCTCTCCCCTTGCGCAGTCATACAATCCTAGGTGTAAGAGAAACGGTTGCTACTCTAGAATTTGGGCCTGTCTTGGTGGGAAAAGGTACTCACCCCAAGATGACTTAGTCCGGTAACACGCTAAAGCCAAGTGACTTCCACCCGGTATATAAAAATGGATTTCTGGAGAAACCCCATAAATCACGCTCACTATTTTGATGAGAAGGGTAGAAATGGTCTCTTGCCGAGCTGAATAGTGCCCCACGAACGAAATACCCTTACTAAAAACCATGTTGTAGTTTTGCCAAAATCCTACCTATTTGCTGGTGCAGCAGGTTCGGACCTGTGAAGCCGTCTTACATTCTTACGGTTCATGTGTGGAGATGAGATGTATGCCATGAGAGTTTCATGGGTATAGTAGCTTGGCTGCCCCATATAAGTGAGTGTCATGGACGGGAGCCATTGGGGTCAAACTACTACTCATTTGCCTTGAATATGCGTAGCTGGAGAAATCCAAGTAAGAATTCAACAAGTATTGTCCAAAAAGCCTAGGTTGTAAATTTTTTCTGGTCTTAACAGTTCTATCATCACAAACTAAAAATACATTGGTTTTTGTGCTTGTTTTTGTTGTATTCATCAAAAAAACTTGATCAACAAACGGAGTCAGTCAGAAAACAATCTTCAAAAAAATGCAAGTGTCAACAAAAGTCGTAACTGTCATTTTAAACACTGCATCTGTCTTAGTGAGTCGCATTTGTTAGGGTAAACACCGCATGTGTCTGTCAAAAAAGTCTGCTTTCACCAGTTTAGACCTTTCAAGCCGCAACTGTCAAATTTTGAGTCGCATGTGTATATGCAAGCTGCATCTGTCAATAGAAAAACCGCATGTGTCTGTCAACAAGTTTAGGTTCTCAGAGTCTATATTTCGAGTTGCAATTGTGACTGTGAATCGCATCTATCAAAAAATAAACCGCATCTGTCACAAGTCAAAATTACCAGTCGACATTTGAAACTTGTTTTTAGTCAAATCACCGCATGCATATTGTAAACCGCATCTGTCAAAAATAGAACCGCATTTGATAGGTGAACTGCATTTGACTGTCAACAGAAACTGAGAAAACTGCAACCGAGTCCAAAAACACAACTGTCATTTTTTTGCTTCTATTTTTTAAGATCAACCTTGGACAAAAACTAGAAAACTTTGCTCAAAAACAAAAACCTTGCATCATTAGGGGTCATATACGTCCTAGTCATAGTCATCCTAAGTTGCATGCATATAGATACTTCCTAGGAAATTGCATATCGCAGAATAAATAACTTTCCTCGTCATTGGATACGTTCATGGTCTGATTTGTCACAATCATTGAACCTACTCACTTTAGTCCTATTTGTGAATCTTTCCAGCTTAATAGTCTAGTTTGGGAAATTCATTTTTCAACTATCTTTGTCCTACAATTAGGTTCCTTGGTCAAATTCAAATCCTTGCATGCATTTATTCCATAGGTGGTAGGTTATACCCATTTTAGAATCATTTACCATCATAATCTACTTGAAATTTTGCATATTGTCCATCCTACCATACGTCATCTTAGTATACGTCTTTTTAGAAATCATTTTAGCAACATCCTTTATTGTCAAAAAATCCAAAAACATAGAAATAGGACATACTAGTTTTTAGAGATAGTCTGCATTACCCCATTTTGAGCAACTTTTCATGGTCGAAACAAGGTCTCAAAAGAAACAAAAAGCAATGTCAAACCCCAATGAATTTGTCAGTCCTTTCGCAAATCAACCATCGGGGAAAGAAAGACCACACAGACCTTTTCTTGAAAAACACGTCACTAGAGACACACATGGAAAAATTTACATTGAAGAAATAGATGCCGCCGTACAAAATCCTAACTTTGCATCCTTCATGGATGAGTGTTTGGAAAATGATCCCCAACGCTATCTAGCGAAGTTGCTAGTAGAAGGTGCCACACTACCACTAGGATTTGACATTCATACTTTGAAAACACCGTCTATTCAACCGACACAAATTGTGACGTCAAGTGTTTCTATTCCCCAAATTACTGCAACAATACCAACTGGCATACCAACTCAAACATCATCAATTGTAAATACAACCCCTTTCAACATAACACAAGGTTTACAATTTACTACGAGAGCAACTTCATCAAACCCCTTTGGCACCAACACGACTGGTAAGAGATCCAAAGTTGGCATGAATATTACTATACCAAAGTAGACCATTCAGATAGGAAATATTCCTATACCAAATCAGACCATTCAGATAGGAAATATCCCTATACCAAATCAGACCATTCAGACATGAAATATTCCTATACCAAATCAGAGCATTCAAATAGGATATATTCCCAATCCAAATCAGAACATTCAAACACAAAATATCCCCAATTTGAATCAGAACATTCTAACAGGATATATTCCCTCACCAAATCATAACCCGTCACAGAACATGGCATTTCAGAACACCTACATTGATCCAAACAATGCAAACAACATGTCCTTGACACAATTAGATGTTCTCCAAAACCAATGCAAATGCTTCAACAACAGATGGACAACATGTCTATGTCAGGCAATGAACTATCTCAGCGCAAGACCTATGTCCATGTCCACTTGACAAAGCGCTTTATATGACACCCTTCCCCCATGGATACATTATACCGAATTTTCCTAAGTATAATGGGAGGAAGAATCCTTTGGAACACATTAGAGAATTCTCAATGGCATGCATGGACATATCATATGACCCCACATACTTGATGAGACTATTTTCGTGAACCCTTATCGGGATAGCACTAGAATGGTTTTCTAAATTACCATATGGCATATGATCCTAGGGTGAATTAGTTGAGAATTTTGTCGAACACTTTGCCTTTAACATAGACAATGAAGTAAAAATAGCAACCTTGTGCCACACAACATAAGAAGATGGTGAAACTTTCACCACTTTCTTCAAGAGATGGAGAAGTCTAGCTAGCAAATGTCCAGTTGAAATACTAGAAAAATAGAAGGTCACGATATTCCTTGAAAACATCAATCCAAAACTAAGAGGTGACTTATGGGTACATTGTTGTACTTCATTCCTAGACTTGGTACAAAAGGGCATCATCCTTGAAAAAGGACCTTATCGACAAAGGCGAAATAAAAGTACCAGGCAGGAACCCAATTGTCCAATATCAAAATGCACCTAATGATAGAAACAAATTCTAGTCTAGAAACAAAATTTTTACAAATGACGGCATTGTTGATGCTAAAACCATACATACGGGACCAGTTATCACACTTAGAGGTTACAACCCCAATCAAGACATGACGAATAGTCCAGATCAAACAACCAATTATGTCCAAATTTCATAGCAACAACAACCACAAGGGATATTTCCTACACGTGAATTTACCCCTTTAGGGCAACCAATCAAGACAATTTTCAAAGAGTTGATTAAACATAATCTCATTAAACCTTTGGAACCAAGAGAGTATGATCCTCGACAGTTTAAACCTTCATGGTGGGACAACAATGCCTATTGTGACTATCATCGAACAAAAGGACACAACCTACAACAATGTCGACAACTGAAGAATATTATACAAGACTTTGTTGAAAATGGAACCATAGAGGTCAATGGGTAGAAAAATACCAAGAACAGTGATCATAAGGTCTTCACAGACCCATTACATGACCACATGAAAGGAAAAGCCTCCAGTTCGAGAACCAAGAATAATCCATCAGCCAATTATACCAATACCAAGTATGACTATGGTAAAGGAACGATTATAAATCACCTCCGAGCTGCAAATGAAAACATCAATACCATCATCATTAAGAAGCATCCGGAATGTGTTGTAAACACACACAGAACTAAGATAACTATTCCAAGTCCTTCTTTTGAGCCACCTGTGCATACTTCCAAGTTTAAGTACAACCTCCTTGATCAATTGAGTAAAACCCCCATACAGATCTCCATTTTGGAACTATTCACTTTATCACCTGAGCATTGAGCTATTCTTGACAAAGCTTTACAGAACACAATTGTTCCTACAGACTTAGATGCCAATCATTTCAAAGAAATGGTGGGATATTTAACCAACTCGCATCATGCCACATTTTCCCAACAAGATTACTCAACCAAAAAGTCTGATCATAATAACCCATTACATCTTGAAGTCCTAGTCCATCAAACCAAAGTCAGACGAGTCTTGGTAGACAGAGGAGCAGGTTTGAACCTATGTACCCTAAAATTGGTTAAGGCATTAGGATTCTTAGAAGAATGCGTAGACACCTCTAAAATTATAGTCATCAAGGCTTACAATGATGAGGAAAGATCATCCAAAGGAGATGTCACACTCCCTATTAAAATTGGCCTAGCAATTATGAACACCAGCTTCCAAGTCTTGGATCTCACCCTTCCATATAACCTGTTGTTAGGTAGACCTTGGATACATGCAATGAAAGCCGTACCTTCAACATATCACCAATGTCTTAAATTCTCGTATAATGGTACCGAGATCACGATTGATGGTGATCCAAATCCTTTTCAATATTGTACAAGCCTAAGGGAAATTCCACGACAAGTACCTATTAACCAAGAATCTTCATCATCCACTTTATCCCTTTACGTTGACCCATCACATCTTACCAAGTCCATTTCATTCAAACCACCATCATCCACTCCTAAGGTCAAGATCCAAGACAAGGGTTGTGGAGAATATTACATGAAGGCATCCTACTATGTCAGTCAGCTAGTTCCACCTAAGGAATATGGTCTACCCATGCCAGGTAGAAGACAGTTAATAGTCACATTTCATGTTCCCCCTATAATGACATTGACCAAATGGGGAGAGTTAAGTGAAGAAATTGTGGATCAAGGTGATATTACCTCCTGGTTGTATCAAGAAGACAATGAATACCCCTCGCCGTCTATTCAAATAGCTAAGGACCAATATGGAAAAGGCTTTAAGATAATGAAAAATGAAGGCTATGATGGGCACAGTGGGTTAGGACTACATCAAAATGGAAGGACGGAACTGATCACTATTTCACCACGATCGAAATACCTAGGGCTAGGGTTTCAACCGCTTAGAGTTGGTTTTCCTAGTACTTTGTCACCATTTCAAGAGGAAGTGAATGCTTATGCAGACATTGAGATATCTCACGAACCACTTCCCCCAGTTTATGATGAATCTCCTGACTCAAGCGATTGTGAATGGGATTCCCTTTCCTCTACTAGTACCATGAACATAGATGCTCTATTTTGAGAATTGGACCTAAAGATAAAACCTGTACCAAAACCATCTAGTCCCCATCATACGAAATATTTGTCCAAAGAAGAATGGCATAAGCACTATTATTGGGAAACCCTTGATCATGCATCTTGGGCACTTGACAAACCATCTTCTAATGACTCATCCCTTATAATATTCCCATAGAAGAGTTTACCTACCCATAGGAAAAAGAACAAGAAGGAGTTAGTCCAAAACTTATGTGACCATGTCAGCCACTCTATATTCAACTTGTCAGCTTCCACCTTTGATAACTTTGATGATGACATGCCTCTCATATATCTCGAACTTATCGATTGGGATCAACAAGGTACACCCATCATAGACACATTCGAGAGCGATGAAGCAATAGCTGAGTTCATGGGACTTCGAGAAGGCATACCAAGAGGGGATCATAAAGCTGGTTTTACCATAGACTTGGATGACAAAGCATATTTTGTGGAGTCTATTTACACCTCTAGTCACAAAAATGAAGATAAGAAGAAAAATGAGAAAAATGAGAAAAATGACAAGTCTCTAGGTGAAAATCGAAAGGCGGCTTTGGACGAAGAAACAGTCAAAATAAAGGACGTATCCGAGGGTGAAAACCTCTCTGAGGCACCCAAGGATAGAGGTTTAAATATTCTCCCCATTGAATAGGAAAAGTCACCAATTCTAGTAGAAGAGTCTATTGAGGTCAACATAAATATAGAAGAAAACCCTTGGCATATATACTTTGCAGCATCATTAACAGAGGCAGAACAACCTGAGTTTAAGGAATTATTCACAAAGAGACAGATAAAATTTGCATGGTCATACACTGACATGCCTAGGCTAGATCCATACCTAATATTGCACCATCTACTATTACAGCCAGGTATTAAGCCAGTCAAACAAAAGTTAAGGAAAATGCATCCACAAATTGCACTACTGGTCGAAGCAAAAATTAAGAAACTCTTGGATGTTGGATTTATAAGAACTATAGACTATGTCGATTGGATTTCAAATCTTGTACCAATGACTAAACCAACTGGGGGCATCCTCATTTGTACAAACTTTAGAGACATCAACAAGGCATGTCCTAAGGATGACTTCCCTTTGCCAAACATAGACATGATAGTAGATCTTACAACAGGATACGAGATGCTATCCCTCATGTATGGTTTCTCTGGATATAACCAATTTAAAATCATAGTTGAAGACCAACACAAGATAGCTTTCACGTGTCCATGGGGCACATACTGTTGGAATGTTATGCCTTTTGGCCTTAAGAACGCAAGAGCTACCTATCAACAGGAAATGACTGATTTTCCATGACTTTATACATACTCTCATGGAAGATTATGTAGATGACATTATAGCTAAATTAGAAACAAGGGCAAATCATTTGAAGGTTCTAAACAAGATATTCCAGAGGCTAGAGAATTACAACGTTAGGCTAAATCCAAAGAAGTGTGTCTTTGGAGTGAAATCAGGGAAACTTCTAGGGTATATCATCTCCATAAGAGGCACTGAAGTAGATCCAGAGAAGGTAAGAGCTATCATAGAAATGCCTCCTCCAGTCAGCATTGGTCAACTAAGAACCCTACAGGGAAGATTACAGTCCATTAGGTGTTTCATTGTACAACTGGCAGATAAAATACACCCATTTCAACATTTACTCAAGAAAGGAGTACCCTTTGTGTGGACACCTAAATGTCAGGATGCTTTCCAACAAATCAAGGATTACTTGCTCACTCCACCTATCTTAATGCCACCTACAGATGGAAAACTGTTGATATTATACATTTCAGTAACTCAGTCAGCATTAGGGGCTCTTCTCGCACAAAATGATGATCAAGGTCATGAGAGAGCAGTCTACTACATTAGTCGTACCTTAGTGGGATATGAATTAAATTATAGCAACATAGAATGTGCTTGTCTTGTGGTAGTCTTTGCTACTCAAAAACTTTAGCACTATATGCTCAATCGCCAAACAATGTTGGTTGCAAAGATTGATCCCCTCAAATATCTCTTAAGTAAGGCAGAATTAATAGGCCGATTGGCTAAATGGGTTATGATAATTAGCGAGTATGACATCCAATATGTAGAGAGGAAGGCTATAAAAGGATAGGTGATTTCAAATCAGTTAGAAGATGCACCCATGAAGGTAGACCATCCTTTAGTGGCGGATTTTCCTGATGAATTTATCTTCAACATTGACACTAGAACCGAATGGAAATTATACTTTGACGGGTCACATACAAATCGGGGTTCAGGAGCAGGTATCCTATTTGTTACACCTCAAGGTGATACCATTCCTAAATCATTCAGGATTTCTTTCCCTTATACCAACAACATAGCAGAGTATGAAGCTTTAGTGACAAGATTAAAAATGGCAGCTCAGTGGAAGATTAAGAGTCTACATGTTTTTGGCGATTCTCAGCTTGTAGTCTGGCAAGTAAATGATGATTATGAGAATAAGGATGAGAAACTTGCCCCCTACAAGCACATGGCTGACATTTTAAGTAGTACATTGATGAAATTACCTTTCAACAAATACCACGTATTCAGAACAGGGCTGCAAATGCTATGGCAACCGTGGGTTCCTTATTGGATATTCTGAGTAACGTGCCTAAGTTTGAGTTTTTGGTTGAATAGTTGTTGGTCCCTGCCTATGATGTCCTCGATTCTATGATGGTGTGTACAATTTTTGGTCCTAATTCCCCTTGGTATAAAGACATATTCGACTATCTAACTGACCAAACTTTACCTCTAGACCTGTCAAATAACCAAAGCCGAACCTTTATCCGTAAGTCAGCTAAGTACACCATCATCAGAGAAACCCTATATAGACGTACCTTAGATAATGCCCTAATGAGATGTCTCGATGCTGAAGAAGCACAAACAACTTTTTGAGCAGTGCACGAGGGTATATGCGGATCCCATTCAAGTGGTCCTAATTTATCCCATAAGATTATGAGACTATGTTATTATTGGCCTACAATGGAGAAAGACTCATATATCTTTGTAAAGATATGTAGACAGTCTCAAATACATAGAGATTTGATAAGAGCACCAACACAGGAGCTTCATCTGATTACATCACCCTAGCCCTTTGCCCAATGGGGACTTGACCTCATAGGTAAGATACACCCTCCATCATCCAACGGTCATAAATTCATCATAACCACCACCGAATACTTCACCAAATGGATTGAAGCTATTCCCATGACTTACATCACCGGCACACAAATATCCAAGTTTATCCTAAACTATATCATTTGTCGGTATGGTGTACCCCAATCCATTATCACATAAAATGGCCGCCCATTCAAAAACAAATAAGTACGCCATCTATGTGAAGAGTTCCATATCAAACATCATTTTTCCACCCTGTATTACCCACAAGGTAATGGCCAAGCTGAGGCATCTAATAAAACCATTGTTAGAATCCTAAAGAAGACTGTCAATGACATTGGTCATGACTAGCACCTACAACTAAATCCTACCTTATGGGCTTACCGCACAAGCATCCGTACTCCCACTGGCGCCACTCCATTCTCCCTCGTATTTGGATCCGAAGCTATCTTACCTATTGAGGTTGAAATTCCTTCCCTGAGGGTATCCTTGAAAGGTCACATTGACGGTGAAGAATACCATGTATCCAGATTACAAGAGCTAGAATTACTGGATGAATGAAGATAGAAAGCATTAGACCATTTGCAAGCATATCAGAATCATCTTCGTCGAAGCTATAATAGGAAAGTTCTCAATAAACACTTTGACATTGGTGACCTGGTTTTAATGGAGAATCCCAAGAATCAAGATGAACGAGAAAAACCAGGTAAGTTTGAACCTAACTGGTTAGGGCCTTATATTATCACAGAAGCTTTTGGATCAGGAGCGTACCAACTCTTTACTCCTAAAGGAGAGCCACTTTTGTCACCAATCAACAGCTTGCATCTGAAAAGGTTCTATGCATAGCTTTTGAGAATCTGTGTCTTAATCTAGAAAATACAAAAAAATGAAAAAACAAAAAAATTGTTACCTTGATGAAAACCTAGCAAACAGGCGTCTTTGTAACACCAAAAAAATTGAAAAATCAACAAAAAAGTAAAGAGAAATAATCTTTCCAATAGTGAAAACCGCTTCAGTGGCGCTATGGATAAGTACCATGATGAAAACCTAGCAAACAGGCACCATGTGTAGTCAAACTCACTCTTTTGTTTACCATCATTCCAATCAGACTTTTTCACCATCACTCATAATAAATGATTGTCCTATCCATTGCTTGGGAAGATTGACATCAATTCCATTCCGTCACATTCCCCACTCCATCTCACATGTCTTATTCCCGACTTGGGGGAAATCCTTATTCTGTGCCATGACACCTTGTACATAGCATTACTATTGGAGTGAAAGTGCACTGAGAGGGGGGGGGTGAGTCAGTGTTTATAACTTCTTAAACAATTTAAACTAAAACTGAAAAGATCCATACATATGTTCTCATTTTTCAATGATTGTGTCATTCATATATTCGAATGCAATCATATAAACTGAAATGAGTAATGTAACATTGCATTTTAAAGCAGTAAAGTACTAAAGCAAAAGAGTCACAAAGACACGATAGACACAAGATATGTTGAGTGGAAAACCCTCTTGGGGTAGAAAAACCACTCCTGAACCTACTGCCTTTTTCAGGCTTTCATTTCAATAATTTATTTTGACAAAGCCTCAATGGCTTATTTCTGAGCATTGACTCAAGGAGCACCAATCCCTCTATTTAGAGACACCAATATCAAGGAGCACCAACCCCTTTCCTAATATTCAATAGAACAAACAATAGTACACAGGATCTCTCTATTTCACTCGACTTCTGTCAAGTGCCTCTTGACAGACAAAACATAGAATTTTCAAGAGTCAAGATTGACTCTTCAGAATTCCATGCATTATCTAATCTCGATGAAACTTCAGGAGAATCCTATCACAGTCACAATATAGTCTCATCAAATTGTTTTACAATAATACATCTTTTCTTTCTTTTCTCACTGTTTGATTTTCAATCTTTTCCCATACAGAAGACTATAAATCTGACTACACACTGTGTTTTCCAAATTTTCAGCATCAAATCACATAATAGACTTTCACATCTCTAAATAGTAATACCCTTGTTTCAAGATTTTGATTTTCTATCATGATAGAACCCTAAACTCACTATTTTTGGCTTTTTATAGAAAGCATCATTACATATTGGAAGTATTACCACTGTTTCTTGAATTTCACATTCCAAAAGGTTATACAAGGTTGTTTTTCAGGTTACAGAATGACTGACAAGAAACAGATCCAAAGTTGCAATGATCATGAAAGAAGATTCTTTCTTTCTGTTGAGGATAGAACAAAAAAGTCCAAGAATAGAGGTGTGATAGAGCATATCTTAACTAGAAGCCTGCACATGCAGTGCTTGAACAAAAGCAGTGAGAGCACATCATTTAAAAACTGAAATGATAACCATTTTTCTTGATAAAACCAGCAAAGCAACTGAAGCATTTTTAGCAAAATGAAACCTCTTTCAGATTATACCCACAAGTAGTAATGAAGAGTGCATATACCATAGGAGTTCTGATAAATAAGCTGCTCTGAAAAAGAGGTAACTGAAACCCCAACCAACATGCAATCGAAAGCTAATAACCATGCATTATAAAAGTTACCCACAAATTCTAGTGAGGCTGAGAGAATATTCTGAGATCTATACCCATTATAGTGATTGAAAAAACTTAAGAAACTGAAATCATTGTGAAGTGTGACTGAAATAACTTCACAAGAATCGTTATCCATGAACCCAGATAAGTAAATGAAGAGATTCGATGATATTATCATTACCCACAACCAGAAAAAGTAGTTCCTTAAAATAACTGTCATGATAACCTTCAAATGAAATTGCAGTCATGTTTTGATTCTTAAAAACAAATATTTCAGACTTTTCTCTTGAAATCAATAGACGTTTTCAATATTTTACTTTGCATAAGAGAGACAGAGTAAGTTTGTAACCATCTTGCTTGTCCAAAAGCGGATCTATAAACCAATCGAAAGAAGAATACCTGGTAACCGAATGTTGCTGTCAAAGAATGATTACTAATCCTGTAGAGGAGCAAAACGGCCACACTACCTTCCAAAAATGTGCTAACACCCAGTGGCTGAAAGAAGACAAATGGAGCGACCTTTGTGCTAGACTCTTGACTGCTCTCGATCATTTTCCAAGAGAAAAAACACCAGGGATGACAAAGAAACGGCCCAAGGCAGAGATCCATGGTAGCAGCCACAATGGGGGTGAAAAAAAAAAGTGAAATAGAAAGAACATTTTTCCCTAACCTTCTATATCAAACAAAACAAGTTCCTTTGTAGAAATGGATAACATTTGGAGTTCGAAAAAGGACAGTGATAAAACAAACTCATTATTCCATGTCAAGTTCGCGGGCTTATCCAAGGGTTGCTTGATGACAGCCATTATGGAATTTGATTATTTTAGACAATGAGTAATGCCGACACAATAATACCAACAATATTTCATGTGAAGGGGTGAAAAAAACATAAGACATGAAGTTCCCACAAATTCAAAGGCAAGGTCACGTTCAATGTGACATAAACAATAATTAATCTTTTATGACTGCAATCGGCCTTAAGGCTTGAAGTAAAAATCAACCAAATGAAGGATCGAATAGAATGCCCTTGCCCACGGTCAAATGCCACCATGATGAAGTCCAATGCAATGTAATTTCCAATGCCTAAGAAATAGAAGCAAGATATTATGCAAGATTCTGAATGCCATTCTTCCATATCAAATACCATAACTGAATTCATTAAAGCCAAACTTTTCATCTTAAAGTGTCCATTGTGATAAGATGTGCCAATGCCAAGTTAATGTCCAGTGACTCATGAAGACTGATTTTGCATGATAAATACGCACCACCATGCCACTTACCATAAACTTTTAATATACTGAGAAATATGCTGCATCATGTAAACCATTGATAATTTCAAGATGCAAGAGCCTAATCAAACCATACTATAACAACCCATATAAAGCTGATTTATGCCAAGGACAACATAATTGAGATCATCACTGAAACAATAATTGTTTAAACCAGAAATGTATCACTTGATCAATGGAGAAAATGACCTATAACCAGAATACCTCAATAAGCACTTGTAATCTGCACATGGAGTTAAACAATCAGTGCCACCAAGATAATAATATCAATGAAGTAGATGTGCCAATCAAAACATGGATCAACTGAGAAGATAACCATCAAGATGCCAGATAATCATAACATGACATCAAGGAAAAAAATAGCATAAGAGTGATTCAATAAACTCCCCCTTTGTCCTTGATGGCAAAACTGAGCCACCAAACCAAAGATAAAGAACTGTTACCAAATGCTCAAAATTCTCCCCCTTTTTGACACAAGGATAAAGGGAGACCAAACAAAGATAAACCAGAACCAACTGTGACATGCCATCAAACTGTAGAATGAACCATTGAACAACAAAGTATGAGTTGCAGGAAGAGCTAACCAGCTCCCCCTATCACCAAGATAGATTGTTTAAGATAACAAAGATTGAGAGACAACTCCCAATTGAGACCGAAGTCTCTTAAAGAAATCTTTAGCCAATGGTTTTGTAAAAATTTCAGCAACCTGTGCTTGTGTAGGAACATATTGCACAAATACCTCATTAGCCAATACCTTTTTGTGAAGAAAATGAAACTTTATAGCTATATGTTTAGTTCGAGAGTGCATAACTGGATTTTTTGAGATATTTATTGCACTAGTATTGTCACACAGAATAGTGATAGGTTTTGGAATTTCAATACCCATATCTGATAATGTCTGTGACATCCAAATTACCTGAGTGCAGTAGGAAGTGGCAGCTATATATTTTGCTTCAGCAGTAGAGAGCGAAACAGATTCTTGCTTTTTGTTGTGCCAAGCCACTAAACGATCACCGAGAAAGAAAGCAGCACCACTGGTGCTTTTCCTGTCATCTAGACATTCTACCTAGTCAGAATCAGTATAAGCTACTAAAGAGAAATCATTGCTTCTGGGATACCAAAGCCCATAATCAATTGTGCCTTGTACATATTTAAGAATTTTTCTCACAGCATTGATGTGAGATTCTTGAGGAGCTGATTGAAAATGAGTAACCATGTAAACAAATTGCATTATGTTAGGTCTTGAGGTTGTTAAATACAATAGGCTGCCTGTCATTGACCTATAATCAGTTGAGTTTACAGCAGGGGAGTCATCAATTTTGCTAAGTTTGCAACCAGTAGCCATCGGAGTGCTTACAGGATGACTTTCATCCATTTTAAACCTTTTTAACATTTCTTTTGCATATCTTGCTTGTGATGAAAAGATGCTAGAGTCAAGTTGTGAAATATGAAGACCTAAGAAAAATGATAGTTCTCCCAACATTGACATTTCGAATTTAGATTCCATGATTTGTGAGAAATTTTTACTCAAGGCAATATTGTTGCAACCAAAAATAGTGTCATCAACATAAATTTCAACAACAAGAATATCAGATCCTTCAATTTTAACATACAGATTGTTGTCAACTCCTCCTCTAATGAACCCTTTTGATAGTAAGTGACTGTCTAATCTGGAGTACCAAGCTCTAGGAGCTTGTTTTAGGCCATATAGAGCCTTTTTCAGCCTGTAGACATGATTGGGTTTGTTTTTACAGATAAACCCTTCAGGTTGTTCTATGTAAACTTCTTCTTCTAAGTATCCATTTAGAAAGGAAATTTTTACATCCATTTGATATATAGTGAAATTTTTGAAAATAGAATATGCCAGAAAATTCTAATGGATTCAAGCCTAGCAACAAGAGCAAAAGTTTCACCAAAATCAATACCTTCTTGCTGAGCATATCCTTTGCAGACATATCTAGCCTTGTTGCAAACAACATGACCATGTTCATCATGTTTGTTTCTAAAGATCCACTTGCCTCCTATGACATTTTTGTCATCTGGTCTTGGGACTAAATTCCAAGTCTGATTTTTTTCAATTTGATCAATTTCTTCCTGCGTTGCATTTAGCCAGCATTCATCAGTTAGAGCATCATCAAAAAATTTGGGCTCAAATTGGGTAATTAAATAAAATTCAGTAAGCTCAGCTATGTGAGCTTTTTCATCATAGTTAACAAATTTTTTCTTATTTGAACTCTTGCAAATCTATCTCCTATAATCAGATCCTTAGGATGGTTTCTAGCAAGAGATTTTGAAGTAACTTTGGGTTCACATTTTTCTGAGCTGATTTCAGCATCTTCAGATTGTGCTTCAGCAAGTTTAGGGCTTGTTGTTTTTTATTTAGGCTTTGCAGTTTCAAAGCTCTCAGTAATTATATCAAGTTCAAATTCATCCTCTTCATCATCCTGCATAGGTTCAGCATCTAGAAGCATATTTTTATCAAATTTGACATTTATAGTTTCAACAATTTTTTTCAGTCTATTGTTAAAGCATTTATAGGCTCTGCTATGAGTAGAGTATCCTAAAAAGATACCTTCATCAGTTTTAGATTGGAAACTGCCTAAGTTTTCATCATCTCTTTTGATAAAACACTTGCAACCAAATATTCTAAAATATTTAATTTGGGTAGATTTCCCATACCACAGTTCATATGGAGTGAAGTTTGATTTCACTCTGATCTGCACTCTATTCAAAATGTAGATAGTTGTATGAATAGCTTCTTTCCAATACATATTTTTGAGATTTACTTGATTCAGCATGGTTCTTGCCATCTCTTTTGTAGTCCTATTCTTTCGTTCAATTGCTCCATTTTTTTGGGGTGTTCTGGTAGCAGCATACTATCTTTTTATGCCATTTTCTCATAGTAGTCTATGAATTCTTGTGAGGTGAATTCACCACCTTTGTCAGATCTTAAACATTTCAATTTTAAGTCTAACTCTCTTTCTACCAGTTTTCTAAAAATGTTAAAGCATTCAAAAGCTTATGATTTATTCTTGAGAAAAGTAATCCATACCATACGAGAGTAGTCATCAACAAACAGCATGAAATATTTCTCACTATTTATGGATCTAGTCCTTGTAGAACCACATAAGTTAGTATGAACAATTTGCAGAGGCTTAGTAGAGAAATGTTCCTTGGATTTAAAGCTTACCTTGGTTTTCTTTCCTTTGAGACACTCTTTACAAATAGCTTTGCCAAGTTTTCTAAGAAGGGGCAGACCTCTTACATTTTGATTTTTGCTGATTCTGACCATATTGTCAAAATTAATGTGGCCTAGTCTCTTGTGCCACAACCAAATTTCTTCAACATGACTCATTAATCATATACTGTGATTGTTTTCATGTCCAAAGGTTTCTAGTAAGTTGTAGACATTTCCTTTAGTCCTCCTTCCAGTAGCAACAACTTTGCCAGACTGGTTTTTGATTTCACATCCTTGTGAAGTGAACAGGACTTGATAGCCACTGTCACATATTTGACTGACACTCAGAAGGTTATGCTTTAATCCTTCTACATAATAAACATTGTAGATTGGAGTGTCTTCATTCAGAAATAGAGAACCTCTCCCTTTGATTTGAATTCCAGAGTTGTCTCTAAATTTTACATATCCACCAACATAGTCTTCTAAATTTGTAAATTTTTCTTTGTCACCAATCATGTGGTTTGAACAGCCACTATCCAGGACCCATAGGTCCTTCTTCTTTAAGTGAAAGGCAATTTGAACAAGCATAGTATGTTCAATGTTGTTAACTGCTTTGGGTTTCTAGACTTTGATGGTTTTCAGTTGTTTATTATGTTGATCAGCATTGCATTGCTTTGCAGAATGACCCAAAGATTTGCATGTAAAACATCTAATCTGTCTTGTAAAACCATGATTCTGCCTAAAGCCAAATCTAGGAGTTCTAGAATTCATAAATCTTCAAGAATTTACTTTGTGACCAAATTTATTGCAGAAGTAACAGTACCCATAAAAGAGAGGGTAGGAGTTGTAAACCATTATGTTGCTCCTAAAAGGATGAATATGATCCTTGACAAACTCAGAATGTTTGAGTTCAAGATTTTTGTTTCTAGCAATAGTATTTTTATTTTCACTGTCATTTGAGCATTCACCTTTAACAAAGCCAATACCAATTTTGTATTTGTTTAATTTATGTTTACTGAGCATGTCATTCAGTTTAAGAGTGCTTTCATACTTCTCAATAGTCTTCCTGAGATCTACAATCTCATGTTCAAGTTTCTAAATTTCTTGGTCTTTGGAACTTATGTCAATGCGAAGACAATCTTCAACTCTTTTGGATTCTTCAAGTTGAGTTTTTAATGAAATTATCTCAAGATTAATGAGCTGCTCTTGTGAGTTATCTTGAACAGCATTTTGCTCTTGAGCATGCAACTGTTTCTTAAGTTTTCTCAACTCTTTTAGAGCACATTTCAGTTCTCCTTCATAGTCCACTTCACCTTCTTCAGCATCATTGATGTTTGTTTCATCTTGTTGAATGATTTCAGCGATGAAGAGATTTTCATCTTCTTCATCTAGAGAGTCATTAGATTCATAATCTGTTTCATTTTTGCTGAATAGACTTATCTTCTTTTTGAAGTTAAATTTTTGTTTGGGTCTATAAGCCTTTTTCTTGGCAAATTTCTTAGATTTCTCATTATCACTATTTGTGTCACCATAGGGACACTTTGTAGCAAAGTGGCCTATTTTACCACAGTTAAAGCATTTGAAGGGAAGTTTTCCCTTATACTTTCCAGAACCCTTTTTGAGTTTCCTCATAAAATGGGATTATTTAGAATCAGAAAATTTTGATTCAGAGAGTTCATCCCTTTCTTTCCTTTCAGCATTAAATGTTGCTTCTCTTGTAGTGGTGTTGTTTTTACTAATCCTCATTTCATAGGCAATTAGAGTGCCTTGTAGAATGCCAAGGGTAAGTTAGGTAAAATGTTTCTTCTCTTTTAGAGTAGCTACCTTAGCTTCAAATTTTGTTGGCAAGGTTTTGATGACCTTGGTTACAACATCAAACTCCTTGACTTCTTCTCCCAGACCCTTCATAGCATTTACTATTTCATCAACTCAGAGAAAATAGTTAGCAACTTTTTCATCATCCCTCATTTTTAATTCTTCAAACTAGTGTTTTAAAGTGAGGACTTTGGACTGTTTTACCTTTTCATTTCCTTGATAGATAGTTTCAAGTTTAGTCCAGATTTCTCTAGCAGAACTGCAGTGCATGACTTTGATGAAGACATCTTTAGTCAGAGCACATAGAAGAGCATGCTTTTCTCTTGCATTGGTTTCATATCTCTTCTTTTCATTAGAAGTAGTTGGTAAAGTAGCTGGTACAGTCTACCTAGTCAATACTATGCTCCAGACATCAAGGTCTATAGAATTTAAATAAGTCTCCATTCTGATTTTCCAGAATACATAATCAGTTTTATCAAATAATGGAGCTCTATTCATGGAAGTACCTTCATGAGCTTGAGACATTTTGAATAGACTCCAAGTCCAGAATCAATCCTAGGTTGGAAAAACCTATCAGAGGACCCTAGGCTCTGATACCAATTGTTGGAGTGAAAGTACACTAAGAGGGGGGGTGAATCAGTGTTTATAACTTCTTAAACAATTTAAACTGAAACTGAAAAGAGCCATACATATGTTCTTATTTTTCAATGATCGTGTCATTCATGTATTTGAATGCAATCATATAAACTGAAATGAGTAATGTAACATTGCATTTTAAAGCAGTAAAGTACTGAAGCAAAAGAGTCATAGAGACACAATATACACAAGATATGCCGAGTGGAAAACCCTCTTGGGGTAGAAAAATCACTCCTGAACCTGCTGCCTTTTTCAGGCTTTCATTTAAATAATTTATTTTGACAAAGCCTCAATGGCTGATTTCTGAGCACCAACTCAAGGAGCACCAATCCCTCTATTTGGAGACACCAATCTCAAGGAGCACCAACCCCTTTCTTGATATTCAATAGAATGAACAATAGTACAGAGGATCTCTCTATTTCACTTGATTTCTATCAAGTGCCTCTTGACAGACAAAACATAGAATTTTCAAGAGTCATTGACTCTTCATAATTCCATGCATTATCTAATCTTGATGTAGCTTGAGGAAAATCCTATCACAGTCACAATACAGTCTCATCAAATTTTTTTACAATAATACATCTTTTCTTTCTTTTCTCACTATTTGATTTTCAATCTTTTCCCATAGAGAAGACTATAAATCTGACTACACACTGTGTTTTCCAATTTTCAGCATCAAATCACATAATAGACTTTCACATCTCTAAATAGTAATACCCTTGTTTCAATATTTTGATTTTCTGTCATGATCGAACCCTAAACTCATTGTTTTTGGCTTTTTATAGAAAGCATCATTGCATATTGGAAGTATTACCACTGTTTCTGGAATTTCACATTCCAAAAGGTTATACAAGGTTGTTTTTCAGGTTACAGAATGACTGACAAGAAACAGATCCAAAGTTGCAATGATCATGAAAGAAGATTCTTTCTTTCTATTGAGGATAGAACAAAAAAGTCCAAGAATAGAGGTGTGACAGAGCATATCTTCACTAGAAGCCTACACATGTAGTGCTTGAACAAAAGCAGTGAGAGCACATCATTTAAAAACTGAAATGATAACCATTTTTCTTGATAGAACCAACAAAGCAACTGAAGCATTTTTAGCAAAATGAAACCTCTTTCAGATTATACCCACAAGTAGTAATGAAGAGTGCATATACCATAAGATTTTTGACAAATAAGCTACTCTGAAAAAGAGGTAACTGAAACCCCAACCAGCATGCAATTGAAAGCTAATAACCATGCATTATAACAGTTACCCACAAATTCCAGTGAGTCTGAGAGAATATTCTGAGATCTATACCCATTATAGTCACTAGAAAAACTTAAGAAACTGAAATCATTGTGAAGTGTGACTAAAATAACTTCACAAGAACCATTCTCCATGAACCTAGATAAGTAAATGAAGAGATTCGATGATATTATCATTACCCACAACCAGAAAACACAGTTCCTTAAAATAACTGTCATGATAACCTTCAAATGAAATTGCAATCATGTTTTGATTCTTAAAAACAAATATTTTAGACTTTTCTTTTGAAATCAATAGACGTTTTCAATATTTTACTTTGCATAAGAGAGACAGAGTAATTTTGTAACCATCTTGCTTGTCCAAAAGCGGATCTACAAACCAATCAAAAGAAGAATACCTAGTAACCGAATGTTGTTGTCAAAGAATGATTACTAGTCTTGTAGAGGAGAAAAATGGCCACACTACCTTCCAAAATCGTGCTAACACCTAGTGGCTGAAAGAAGACAAATGGAGCAACCTCTGTGTTGGACTCTTGACTACTCCCGATCATTGTCCAAGAGCAAAAATACCAGGGATGACAAAGAAACAGCCCAAGGCAGAGATCCATGATGGTGGCTAGAATGGGGATGACAAAAAAATGTGAAATAGAGAGAAATATTTTGCCTTAACCTTCCATATCAAACAAAATGAGTTCCTTTACAGAAATGGATAACATTTGGAGTCCAAAAAAGGACAGTGATAAAACAAACTCATTATTCCATGTCAAGTCTATGGGCTTATCCAAGGGTTGCTTGCCGACAGCCATTATAGCATTTGATTATTTTAGACAATGAGTAATGCCGACACAATAATACCAACAATATTTCATGTGAAGGGGTGAAAAAAACATAAGACATGAAGTTCCCACAAATTCAAAGGCAAGGTCACGTTCAATGTGACATAAACAATAATTAATCTTTTATGACTGCAATCGGCCTTAAGGCTTGAAGTAAAAATCAACCAAATGAAGGATCGAATAGAATGCCCTTGCCCACGGTCAAATTCCACCATGATGAAGTCCAATGCAATGTAATTTCCAATGCCTAAGAAATAGAAGCAAGATATTATGCAAGATTCTGAATGCCATTCTTCCATACCAAATACCATAATTGAATTCATTAAATCCAAACTTGTCATCTTAAAGTGTCCATTGTGATAAGATGTGCCAATGCCAAGTTAATGTCCAGTGACTCATGAAGACTGATTTTGCATGATAAATTCACACTGCCATGCCACATACCATAAACCTTTAATATACTGAGAAATATGTTGCATCATGTAAACCATTGATAATTTCAAGATGCAAGAGCCTGATCAAACCATACTATAACAACCCATATAAAGCTGATTTATGCCGAGGACAAACATAATTGAGATCATCACTGAAACAATAATTGTTTAAACCATGAATGTATCACCTGATCAATGGAGAAAATGGACTGTAACCAGAATACCTCAACAAGCACTTGTAATCTGCACATGGAGTTAAACAATCAGTGCCACCAAGATAATAGTATCAATGAAGTAAATGTGCCGATCAAAACATGGATCAATTGAGAAGATAACCATCAAGATGCCAGATAATCATAAAGTGACATCAAGGACAAAAACAACATAAGATGGATTCAACAATTACACCATTGGAAAATGTCCTGAAAAAAAGCCAAAAACAATAGAAAATTTGAAAAAAGAAAAAAACACAAAAAAAACCAAAACATGTCAGAAAATCCCAAAAATAGAGTCAAAGTCAATCATGTTAAGATAGTCGTAGACATAGTCGAACTACATTGCCTCTACGACTGGACGTAGGCAAGGCCATCAGTCGATGTGCCCCCAAGGGATTAGGTTTGTCTGTCTAGATTTGCCATGTATCACACACATTAAAATCATGACTTTGTACATTCAAAGTGATTGGTCATGTCGAACTACAAGGTCTCTGTGTATACAACGTAGGCAAGGCTAATCAATTGATGAGCTCCCGAGACCGCACTAGGTCATTCCAATAGGGTTCATTCACATTCACATTCACATTCACTATCACACACATTGTATATCATCAGCTTAAGTACATATCTTTAATTAGTTATGTCAGTTAAATTTGGTCGAACTGCGAGGTCTCTGTGTGTACAACGTAGGCAAGGCTAGTCAATCGATGAGCCCTCGAGGCCGCATTAGGTCAGTCCTTTAGGGTATCATCTCAAGTCATACACTATCAATATACACACACACACTTCTCATCAATCAAGGAATCAAAAAAATTCATGCACCAACAAGGAAACATCTCAAAATAGTCATCAAGTCAATATCAAACACATTGTCAAAGTGATCAACCTATGTCTTAGCAAGATATGTCTTTCTTGTCAACAGACGCCATCAAATTGCCATAGCCTCATGTAGCTTGTCGCATCAACTTCATCAGGCTCCAATGTCTTATACAACACGTGTCTTTCTGAAACCAGGCTTTGTCATGCCTTACACAGATAGTCACCAAGTCGAAACCAGACTCAACGTCTTATTGCGGTATGTGTCATTCCTCACATTACGCTATGTCAAACATCAACAATCAAACAATCCTACAAGATGTTTTGGGGAATACTTTTATTTGGCTTTATGACTTTATATCTTATTTTGTCTTATCTTTTTATCGATTTGTGAATTAAGTTTGGTTACTAGCTTTCTCAAGGATGTCCCTTGAAGGATTTAGGGAAGCAAGGATGTCTCAAAACTCTTTTTCTTTGGCTGTTGTTTGTCAACTATCTTTTTAACATTGGTTTATAAAGTCATGTTACTTTTTTTCTCAAGGATGTCCTAACAAGGATTTAGAGGAGTAGTGGCGTCTCATGACCCATCTTTTATTTGTTTGATGTCTGTGGTTTGTCAAGACAAAATGAATGGGGCAATTTTGTCCTTAGTATGAGTTAAGACAGTCCTTGTCTGCGACTATCTGTTTTCGTGGATGGATGACTTTGTACACTATGGTCTATCTCATATCATGGTGTGTACTATCCATTTGTGTCATGTCCCACCCAATGATGATAAAAAAAAGCAAGCACAATTTATTTGGAAAAATATCGAAGATCATATGTTTTTCAATCAACCACCTTCGTTATTTCTTACTAACATTCTGAGTTCATCCATGCTAACATTTCTTCTTTTCTGCATCTTCACCACCATTATTTATCCATTTCAAGAGCACACTCATGTTCTTCAAACCCGCCTATCCTCTCGAGGGGGCATACGAATACCTCCTCATCATCCTTCCTCACCCTACTTTCACTAGGGCATATCTTTTTTTCAATTTCTTTGACACAACATTGAAACAACATTGTATCAAAGAGGGGCAAACTGTAGATACCGAAAATTGGTCTAGGCCTGCGAGCACCACTTTTGACATAATTTTCTATTATCCATGGTCATGATTAAATAATGTTAATTATTTAATTACCTTTCTAACACATATTTCCTCTATTAATTAAATACCCATTTAAATTAATTCACTAATTCATAATGACCTTTATTCAACTTGATTAATTAAATAAATCATATTTGTTTAAATATGTCACTAACTAATTAATTCCTCCTTCTTAATTAAATAATTTATTATTTAACTACCCCTTTGTCATATTTCAACTATAATTAAATAATTATTATTTAATTATTCATTTAACCCCCTTTATCTATAATTAAATATTTATTATTTAATTATTCAATTTATCCTTTTCAATAGTCAAATTAAATAAATTATCTTTATTTATTTAATTAAATCTTTCATTTTCGAGTGTTGAATTAAATTAACATTTAATTCATTATTAATTCTTTGTCACATTCTTCTATTGTTCAGTTGACTAATCATTCACTCACCTTCTGACTCAAGATCTATTTTTAATCCTCCAGTTATCTTTGGATTCGGTATCTGATCATCTCTGCGAGAGGACTCTCTGTCACAACTAGTCAATTAACTAGATCTAACTCATATGCATGAAAACATTTATTAATTAAATATATTTATTTAATTAATTAATTCATGTATGCATTCGAATTCTTCATCTTTGAGTTCTAACTTTGTCTTTGACATACAAAGTCTATTTCTTCTATTTTCAAAGACTCTTAACTCAAGATTAAATTGTTTATTTAATCTAGAACTCTTGTTCTTTCTATTTTCAAACAGTCTTGACACAAGATTAAGTTGTCGTTCGAATTTAGTCTTTATCTTGCAGTCTTTTCTAACTCATGTTCTATCTGACACAGAACTCACATCGCATGACATTCATCAATCTCGTTCGTCGATCTCTCTTTGAATCTGAGCCGATCGTTCGAAAACCCAAAATCTATAAAATGACCTTTCATTATCATTATTCCTCCTCCCGAAATCATACACTTTTGAGAAGAAACTTATCTTCGATATTTTTCTTAGACATTCAACAAGGTTATGCTTGCATCAATACTGAAAATCTGAGGGCAAGAATCTTGAAATAGCAAAATGGAGAAGGACAATCGAGATAATTTGAAGGAGTGGACGCATATTTGGTGAGAGCTTTCCAATTGATTTGTTTAGTTTAATTATGTTTACTCGCCTCGTTCTTTTTTGTTTTGATTTAGATTATTTGTTAGATTAGACTTTATCGTTTTAATTTTTGCAATTATAGCATTAATCTCTAGAAAATCTATGATCTTACACATTTGTTTAGTCTCTTCCGGGAGACCAAAAATTGAAATACTATTAAATATTGCATCTAATTTCAAGGGCCTATGCTCCCTTATTGGAGGGGTCTTCTTCTTCTTTCCTTTACCTTTTCCCTTATTTTTAACTAATTCTTATCCTAGACTCTTTTCTCTTTTCTTAATAACAAAGGCTTTCTTTTTATTTTCTACTTCCTCACTGTTTGTGTCCACAATGTAAATTTTTTCTTTCTTTGCACTAGTCTCTTCTCCTAAATCTTGAGACATCTTCTTCTTCTAGATTAGTTGTGTTCCTTCCTCTTCTATGTCCTCTTCATCCTGGGAGCTAATATACTTCCCTCTTGTGGCCTTTTCCTTTAATCTTCTTCACTTGGTATTTTGTTGTTATACAGAGGCATTAGATGTAGCTTTCTTTGGATTCTCTCTAGGCTTAGTTTCAGAGGACTTTGGAATGGAGGGAGAGGTGGAAAAGTTCTTGATGAACCTTCTAGTGTTGGGAGTACCCTACAGAACCACATATGGGGCTTCTATTTTCTCCACAAAACCCTTGGATGGGTTTTCCATCTCCTCCAAGTCTATTTTCATCTTCTCTACATTCTTCTTTATCTCTTTTTCTTTTTGTTTTAGGTGCACTTCAGTGGATTTCTCTTCATAGGTTCCAAACCTATCCATAATTGGATCTCTAGGGTTACTTAACACAAATTTTTCAAGACCAGTAATTTCTTTTGTAGTAACCTTCTTCATCTCAATCGCATCCACTGTCTTTATCGGATCATTCTTCTTCTGTGAAACAAAGGGTTTCACATTATTGTTTCTGAAAAACTTAGCAATGTGTCCTAATTTGTTACAATTGTCACATATGACACCTTTTTGAACAAGCTTACTTCTTTCCATTCTAGATCTGCATTCAAAACTATTATGCCCAAATCCATTGCATGTAGAATAGTAGCCATTGAAACATTAAAATATCATTCCATTATTGTAGCCATTCATCATCTGACTTCTGAATTCACTAGATTTATGACCAAATCTATTACATGTAAAACACTGATTGGAAAATGATTGAACATTCTAATTCATTCTCGTTTTACACTTTATAACTCTATGTCCAAATTTATTGCAAGAATAACATAAACCATTAAAATATGAATACCTTTGTGCAGAAGGTTGTCTAATAGGAGGCCTTTTGAATTCTTTCTTTTGTTTCTAGGCCTTTTTGACATTGTTCTTATTGTCATTCTTCTTTATAGCATTGTTTGGAGTTTGATTTTCCTTTGAACTCTCTCCTTTCTCAAACCCTAATCCTTCATTATCTTTAGAAACCTTCTGATTTTTAATCATCTCATCGAGCATTTTGGAACTCTTCTTGAAATTATCCTCTTGATTCTTTTATTTCTCTAGATTTTATCTTAAAGTTAAAATCTCTTGTTCAAGATTTGAACATTCTTTGTATTTACCTTTTAGTTTAGCATATAAGCAATCTTCAACTCTTTTTCCTTCTTCAACTTGCACTTTCAGATTGGTGATTGTCTCATTTTATTTCTTGAGCTGCTCATTGTTTCCTTGATTCTTTCTATGGATTTATTGATTTTCTCTCTCAACTTCTTAATACACTCATCTACATCATTAAGATCCTTTTTCAAATCTCTATTCTCAACTTCTTTATTCAAATCATCAAGGATTGATTTGAGTTCTCCTTCCATATCAATCTCATAATCTTCTTCAATAAAACCTTCAAGGATAATCTCTTCTAAAGGGATAGGATACTTCCTTGTAGCCATGTGTTCAACCTCAAAGATCTACCTCGGTGATCAATCCAATTTAAGAAACCAATCTCTGATACCAATTGTTGAACGCCCAAAATACTGAGAGGGCCTAGTGAATAATTATTCGTTGAAACTTATAAACTTTGTAAATTCAAACATCCATTTGAAGAATCATATTTAACTTGCAGTAAATGAAAGGAACATATAAATCATGCATCATTTCAAGGAACACAAGAACACTAGATTTTACATGGAAACCCCAAAAAGTGAAAAACCATAGTGAGGATTGGCTCACAATATATTATAACCAGTTATAATGTTTGATACAAGAGGTGGACTCACTATCAAAAAAGAGAAAATATTCACTACCAATGGCTCACCACCCAAAATAAAAAGATATAGAAGAAATGGTGGCTCACTACCAATGATGGATTGATAACAATACATCTAACATGTGTTGAAGATATAGTTCCACTAAAGATCAGAAAACTGACTTAACACACTTCATACTTCACCATAACTATGATTCACACTTTTCTGCACCATATATCGCACACACACACTACACACGCTATCCACACATTTACACAACAAATCAACCTTGTATATATATCACAACTATCCAAAACATCAATTAGGTTGGTCTAATTAGATGTACCATGCATCGCATAACTTGTCATCCCAAAAAATTAACACACACGCCTTGAAAAAAGAACCAAAACATGTAACACATTAAAATAGGTTTGCATGACCTATAATCACTCCTATGATACTACTCCTTACACAACTGAACTTTGCACTACCCCAAAATACTTAGGTCGACATTGGATAGCAAAATTGGTGAAGTAATATTTGAATGAACCAACTATTCATCCATACCTTGACATGTGGACCACCAAAAAAATTCAACTTGGAATGCACACACTTATGACATCTTTAAACACTTCCACAAATCTACATAACAAAATATTCATCCACAGTGGAGTGCAGAGCATTCCAACATACACTTTGTCACTGCAACTCTGCCATTTCTAGAGTTGATAATCTATCAACACTATCTTCGATTGAAGAAGACATAAAGTCATGAAACTTTGGATTTATCCTCTTCTAACACACACCAACATTACCTTAAGACCGTATAACCAAATTCTTCATAGCAGAGCAATGCAAATCTCAAAACTATTTCATTGAACACTAAAACTGCACTCCAAGACTTAGGCAATTATCCAAACCATTTGGTCTTCTTCGGACCAACACTTTTGCATCTCTATCATGGGTCTCCATCAATGAAAAAACCATATTCTATCATTCTCATCAATCTTCATCAATCTCCCCACTCAAAAATCTCTTCACATCATCATTCTCATGTTGCCAACAATCTCCTCAATGACAAACTTCCAACATGACCTCTACCCAGATGTTGGAATCAATCACAATTGGGGAAATTGGTTCTTTTGTTCAAATGAAACAATGATTAGTGTTTATGACTCCCTTGTCACGCCACATGTGCTACCAAGAACTATTCCAAATAAAAATGGTTTTTTGGAGATCATATGGCAGCTATATGATTCAAACCAAAATCATTTTAGAAATTACAAGTAGCATGTCATCCTCCTTTCCACAATTATGTTCTTAGACTTTCAAGTTATAGCCAGAGAGTAATTGGAGCTATTATTGAAGAAACTGCTCCCATACAAAATGAAGGTGGACAAGATTAGAAGGTGTGATCCTAATAACTTTATCCGCGATGCTAGGATTAACTTCAAGTGGTTGTAATTTTGCATGAGCATAACAATATTAAGGATTTGATCAAAAATCGCTCAACAAAAGTAGATGCCTCAAGGATAAGGGAATAATGGGTAAGGATTCAAATTGTAGAGGGAAAAAGGAAGCAAGAAGACCCCTCCTATAAAGTTCCATACCCAAAGATTGAGGATCATATTACCAGGATCATAAAATATTGGGCAATACCAACAACTTGCTTACCAATGTGCCTATCCCATTAGTGGACATTCTTGGTCCTTATTCTCAAATGGAGGTGCCACAAAGCCCACAAAAAATCACACCCTACAATAAATAGCCCCTAAGGTGGAACCCCTTGTGGAATACCCTTTAGATTATGAATATTTTCTTGGAAATTTAGGAATGAGGCAAATTGTAAGGCCATCTTCAAGAATTTTGGTAGAGAGGCCCTCAAATGATAGGTTTCTCATCAAATTTGAGATTGGAGAGAAAGTCATAGATGATATAAGAGATGTAGCTTTCTCTAAATTTATGAAAGATAAATTCATCACCACCAAGGAATTTAAACATTTTATCATTAGGAATAAAGGGGAAGAGTTGTAGAAAAGGTTAAAAGGGCATCAACTTATAGAGGAAAGTAAAAATGAGCTCATTTCTCAATTTTGAAAAGAAGTAGATACATAAATAGTTGTCATGACACCTGAGAGGGGTAGAGAACTTATAAGGAGTGGTGTTTGTATATTTCTAGAAGGGTGGGATATATCATCTGCAATTACATTTGATAATATCTGGAGGTAGGATGAAAATGACCCTATGCTACAATCATAAGAGCAAGTTGATGCTCTATATTTTGGGTTTAGATTTAATCCAAGGCATGGGACCTTTGTGATGAGAGAAATTCATGTTCTATTTTATCCCATATTTTAAGCCTTTTTATATACCTTAGTCTCCACTTTCATATTCTATTTCCATACCATTTTACCACCCTTTATTACATAAGATTAAATATAAATAAGTGATATTTAATTTAGTTTTGAGATAAAATATGAAAATTATTTATTTATTTGTATTTACTAATAAGTGATATCATTCAAGCCTAAGCAAATAATTTTTAGCATTCTATTGGAGGAGGATGACATACTTCCTATTTCCCATCATTATATTTTACAATATATTTAATTCCATTTATTAATGATTATCTTCTTCAATTGGATGGTAGTTTTTAATTATAGTAGATAATGATGTATTTGTGTTCATAAACATTGGACAACCACCAACCAAAATAATATTATATATTTATTTTGTTGTTACAAATAACCATGGGCCAAACAAAAATTCCATTATGGCTAATTTTTTGCAATCCACGAGTTGTAAAAGGTGCATAAATATATTGAGGAAAAATGGAAAAAAAAAACTAGCATGAGAAATAAGAGGAAGGGTGTGAGAATAGGGAAAATATTAGAAATTTGTTACATGCCTTGTTTATGTGTTTTTCATTATATAAATCTCTATAATAGAAATGAAGGTAGGCATATTAGTATGTCAAAAAATAGTATAGTGTGAGATATGTAATAATGTGGGTTATGAAAAACGACAACAATGTAACAACAAAAGGAAGGCTTGAGGTAGTGTAGACATAAAGATTGTAATTTTTTTGCTAGAATAAATACATGATGCTTTTGATCTGAGTTCATAGCAATATTTCTATCACCCCATAGAAGGAGAGGAGGGTCCACTCTCATAAAATGGAGGTGAATTTATTTTATGTTTTTATTTATTTATTTTAGTTTTGATTTCATTTCATATATAAACTATAGCTTGTTGAATTGATTTCATTTAGGATTTAAATATAATGGTTTGTAATAGATTATAATAGGTATCTCCCTCTCTATATCCCTCCCCCCCCCTTTGTCTCTTTCACTTAGGTATCTCTCTCTCTCTCTCTCTCTCTCTCTCTCTCTCTCTCTCTCTCTCTCTCTCGCACCCTACCTAGAAAACTCCCTCTCTCTCTCAAGTCTCTCCCTCCCTCTATCCCTGCCACCCTTCTCTCTCTCTCTCTCTCTCTCTCAAATCTCTCCCTCCCTCTATCCCTCCCACCCTTCCCTCTATCTCTCCCACCCCCTCTCTCTCTCTCTTAGGTCTCTCCCTCCATCCCTCTCTCTCTATCGCTCCTTCCCTCCCTCCCTCTCTCTTTGTCCCTCCCTTCATCCCTTTGTCCTTCCCACCTTCTCTCTCTCTCTTAGGTCTCTCCCTCCCTTCGTCCCTCCCTCCCTCTCTCTCTTAGGTTGCTCCATCCCTCTATCCCTCCCACCCTACCTAGATAACTCCCTCTATCCCTCACACCCCCCTCTCTCCTTCTCAACCCCTCTCTCTAAGGTCACTCCCTTTGTTGCAAGTATGAGTAGTTGGTGTTGTCATTGATGTCAACAAGCCTATTTTTTTTTTTCATTAATGTCAACTAGTGATGATTGATAATTTGTGATGATGCTTTGATTAGTTGCAGTATGTTCTCATTAGTAGTGTTATTGGTGTCAACCTCTAGTGTTGCTTTTATAAGATTTTTTTGGTGGATGTATAGTTGAGTAACAATGTTGAATTTTTCTTAGTGGTGATGAGGAAGTGATGAAGATGATGAGAATGCGCTTTTGGTTTTTGGTTTCTAACTACTTTTGAAAAAAAAAGAAAAGGAAACAATGTGTTGAAAAGGTGTTCTGGTATACAAAGTGGTGTTTTGGTTTTTCTCCACATTTCTTCTATGTTGAAGATATTCTTGTGTGTTTCAGATATGTTCATCAGAGGTGTTCAAAGGTTCTATATCCATAATTTCTTAGTTTAGATCATTGTGTAGAGAAATTTATGTTCACTAGTGTGTGAACTATATGTATTAGTGGTTTATGAGAGAAATGGTTTTTCTTTACATTTCTCCATAGTTTGGTTTTTGGTCTTGTGGTTCTGGAAGTATGTTGACAAGGTTCATATCTACCTTTAGTTGAAGTTGTTCTTGGTGTGGTACTCTGAAATGTGGTTTCTTGAGTTACAGTTCATGGAAGGTTGTCTAAGTGTATTGGGTGTGTACAATCTTCAGGTGAAATTTGTTGCAAAGGAATTTTTTGGATTTCAGGGTGTTTCTGGAATATTCCAAATTGTGTTCAAGTGATTTTTGGTGTCTACAATTCATCTTTGGATTGAAGGAAGAATGTACTTAACTTTTAATGGTGTTTAAACTAATTGTGGATTTGCTTCAGTGATTCAGGAAGTTTGGCATGGTATGTATGAATGTATTTAGGTCTGAGTTAAGGTGTGATGTGGTCCTCCTTCATTCATTTCCACTACAGGAATGTTTTGGTACCAACCTAATTTTAATTTGCATGGTTGACGTGTTGGATGTTGTGGTTGCATTGCTAATTTATGGTTGTCATTGATTTCAACACTATTAGCATTAATGATGCTTAAGGTTGTATATGTCAAGGATATTGAGAAAATTGTAAAAATAATATTGTTGGCAACCAGTGAAGCTGAGAAGGTCAAAATGTTGGAAAGTTATGTACGTTGAAGATCTGAAGGTGCGCTTCAAAGGGTTTTTTGTTGAAGCTTTCTAGTATGTTGTTTGAAAGTTTCAAAGGTTTGCATCAAAATTTGTGGAAGTTATGAAGATTTGTGTTCCTATAGTTATTCAATCTCTATAGATGGTGTTCTTGGATGAAGCGGATGAAATTATGGTAATTTCATGTGTTGTGCATGTATCTGTGGTGTTCATGGATGGGTCTAGATCATAATCTATCCTTTTTGTGCATTCACATTGATCGGAGTGTTCGTGATCAGATATTTGTCTGATGTGTGCTCGAGTTTTCATGTTCTTGGCTGACATGATGGTAGTAGCATGTTGTGGATCCATGAAGATTAATCTTTTTTTTTGCGTGTTTGAAGGTGTTTGTTTGGGTCCTCACTATGTTGTGACTGACTTGTGTTGGTGTGCATTAAAATGTATTCATGTTTTGAGGCCGACAGTTGTAATTTATTCTTTATTTGAGGCCGACTGAATGGTTGTTGCAAATCCATGTAGCAGGTATATATAAGTGTTTGTTTTCCTCATTTAGAGGAAATTCTAAATGTGTGCAAGAGGTGTGCATGTGTGAATAAATTTTAAATCATTCAAGAGCAAAGCAGAGTTTGAAGAAGTTTGAGTAGAGTGTGGAAGAGTGTGTAGAAGTTTGTGTGCGCCTAACTGGAACTATAATCAGGCTTTAGTAGAAGCTAATTTCTCAGTTCAACTTCATCAAATGGATTAAATCTAATTATTGTATGTAAGGCAGTGAGCCTTCCTTCTGAGCAGTGTGCTCTAGGCAGTGCACCTGAATGCAAGTGCATTCCTTTTTCATTCTTCATTATACTTCTAACAAGGTATAATCTTGTGGACTAACATCCACCATGGTTTTCCCCTAATAGGGTTTCCACATATAAAATCTTTGTTTTCATGTGTCTCTAATGTGTTATTGATTTATGCTTGCACTATTATTTATCAAATCTAAGATTTAAGGTTGATTAATGTTGTATAAGTTTGATTTTGGTAACAACTAATTCACCCCCCCTCTCAGTTGTCTATCCTTGTTTTTCCAACAATTGGTATCAGAGCTAGTTCCTCTAAAGAATCCTAATAGCTTGAGGTGATTCGAGATGGAATCATACAAGAAGAATAGTCCTATATTCAATGGTACAAACTACTCTTTATGGAAAGTCAAAATGGAGTGTCATTTGAAGTGCATTGGAGAACCTTTCTGGAAGATTACACAAAGTGCATATACTATTCCTCAGAATGGTTCATCCTCTGAAGATGAGATCAAGAAAGAAGAAGCTAATACCAAGGCTATTGAAGCATTGTTGAGTGATTTGATAGATTAAGAGATGACAAATGTGTTAGGATTGAAGACTGCATACCATATCAGGAAAAAATTGGAAACATTGTATGAAGGAGATGTGCTAGTGAAAAGTGATAAGCTAAAAAGTTTAAAAGGAAAGTGGGAAGACATGAAGATGAGTGAAGATAAGAACATCCTCTCTTTTTCTTAAAAAATAAATGAACTGGTAATGAGCATTAGATGTGTCAATGGAACCTTGGATGAAGAAGAAATTGTGGCTAAGATACTTAGATCAGTGCCTCCCTCCTACAAAACAAGAGCTCATGCTATTGATGAACTCAGGACAGTGACAAATATTACAAGAGACATGTTGATTGGAAAACTTGTTGCCTTTGAGTTAAGTGAATTTGGTGAATTTTCTCCTAAGACTGAATCTACATTCAAAGCTACAGTATCTAGAAAAACCCAACAAAGATACAATCCGGGTGAGAGTTCCAAAAGGACATTCAAATATGAAGATGAGAATAAAAAGATTGAAGATGAAGAAAGGGAATTAGAAGAACAGGAAGCATTGATTGTGAAAAGAGAAGCCAGAGGTCATGGTAAGTACAAAGGAAAGTTACCTATTAAATGTTTTTCTTGCAGTAAAATAAGGTCATTTTGCATCTAGATGTCTTGAAAGAGTTTCTAAGTACAAACCTGAGAAGACTAGATTTCAAAGGAAATTTTATTATACTGAAGAAGGTGTAACCGATGAAGAATATGGTAAAGAAACCGGAAATGAAGATGAATGGGCATTTATTGCTATCAAATAAAATGGTTAGGTGTCCACTAAATCTACTAGTAATGTGAATGTTGAGAAATCTCTTGCAGAAAAAATTGAAGAAAAGGATGAGTGGGTAATTGACAGCGAATTCTCACATCATATGACTAGTGACAAAAGAAATTTTTTAAGCTTGGAAGAGTATGATGGTGGTGTTGTAAGATTTGGAGACAACACTTCTGGTGTGATTCATGGCAAAGGCACTATTTCTTTTGGTGTTAAGCATAATCTTGATGATGTTATTTATGTAGAAGGCTTAAAGCATAACTTTTTAAGTGTTGGATAGATGGTAGACAAGGGTTACAATCTTCAATTCAAGGATGGTAAGTGCTGAATAAGGGGAAGTTCTGAAAATATGATTGCTTCAGGTACAAAGACAAAAGGTAATATATTTCATTTGAGTGTTGCTAGTGAAAGTTGCTTAATTGCTTAGATTGATGTAAGCTAGTTATGGCATAGGAGGTTGTGTCATGTGAACTATGATAACATTGTCATGATAAGCACTACTCAAGCAGTCAAAGATCTTCCTAAGTTATTGAATCCTAGTAACACTATGTACAAGGAATGTTAGATGGGAAAGCAAACAAGAAATTGTTTCCGGATAAAATAGTATAGCTCTAATGGAGTACTAGATTTGATACATACTGATCTATGTGGTCCATCCAGAATCAGAAGTCTACAAGGTGAAAGTTATTTTATGTTGCTCATTGATGATTATTCTAGAATGATATGGGTTGCTTTCTTAAGACAAAAACATGAAGCATTAGAAAAGTTCAAAAGTTTCAAAGCTATGGTAGAGAATGAGATAGGTCGGAAGATCAAATGTCTAAGATCAGACAGAGGTGGTGCATTCACTTCCCAGGAATTCAATTATTACTGTGAAGAGCATGGAATCCAAAGACAATTATTTGCTCCCTGGACCCCTCAACAAAATGGAGTTGTTGAAAGAAACAACACAACCATTCTAGACACTACTAGAACCATGATGTTGGAAGAAAATTTTCCTCATTTCTACTAGAGAGAAGCTATAAGTATTATTGTGTATACCATTAACAGGGTGTATGTCAATAGTAATTCTAGTAAGAAACCTTTTGAGCTATGGTTTGGTTAAAAGCCTACTATCAAGTATTTCAAAAAAATTGGAAGAAAATGTTACATCAAGAGAGATTATGATATAGGAAAGTTTGATGCTAGAAGTGATGAAGGAATCTTTTTGGGTTACTCTACTAAAAGTAAAGCTTATCGGTGTTTTAATAGGAGGTTGAAGAAAATGGTTGAAAGTGTCAATGTCTAGTTGATGAAGATATTGTTAGACCATCTAGATATAGTGGATATGATTCAGATGATCAAAATGATAATACTAACAATGATGTTCATATACATAATCAACTTCAGATTGTTCTGGTGAACCAAGGGAATCAAGAGGCAGAGACTAGCAGAAGTGTAGAAGAAAGAACACAAGAACAAGAAGTCAGAGAAAATCCTAAAACTCCCAAATATGTAAAGGTGAAATCACTCTGATAGTTAGATCATAGGAGACAATAGAAAAGGTGTGCAAACTAGAAGAAGAATTTTGGAAGAGTATTGTCTAATTTCCAAAGTTGAGCCTAGCAATATCAATGAAGAATGCAAAGATTAACATTGGATGGAAGCCATGAAAGAAGAAATAATGCAGATAGAGAAGAATGATACATGGGATCTTGTTCCTAGACCTCATAACAAAAATGTGATTGGAACCAAGTGGGTGTTCCATAATAAGTTGAGTGAGCAAGGTGAATTGGTCAGAAACAAAGAAAGACTGGTTTGCAAAGGGTACTCGTAGATGGAATGTATTTATTTTGAAGAAACTTTTGTCCTTGTTGCTAGAATTGAAGCTGTAAGATTATTTCTTGCTTATGCTACTTTCAAGAATTATAAAGTCTATTAGATGGATGTAAAGTCGGTATTTTTTAATGGTGAGCTAGAAGAATAAGTCTATGTTGAACAACCAGATGGATTTTGATTGACTAATGAAAAAGACATGGTATGTCAATTGAAGAAAGCTCTATATGGACTTAAGCAAGCTCCTAGAGCTTGGTATGCTAGATTGGATAAATATTATTGAAGCTTGGATTCAATAAAGGTATTGTTGACAACAATATGTATTTCAAGTTGGATCAGAATAAAGAATTGATCATTGAAGTCTTCGTTGATGACATTATTTTTGAAGGTGATGATGATTTGTGTATGAAGTTTGATGATGAAATGAAAAGGGAGTTTGAAATGTCAATGATAGGAGAGTTGAAATTATTTTTAGGATTACAAATCACTTAGTTAGATGATGGAATTTTCATATCTCAGTCTAAGTATGTGAAAGAGCTACTGAAAAAGTTTGGCATGGAAGATTCAAAACCATTTGGTACACCTATGATAACTAGATGCAAAATTACATAGAATGATGATTCTCCTAAAGAAAATAAAACAAGATATAGGTCAATGATTGGTGGATTACTCTATTTGACTCAGACCAGGCCAGATATAATGAATGTTGTATGCATGGTTGCTAGATTTCAAGCTGATCCTAAAGAGTCTCATGTAACTATTGTGAAAATAATTTTTAGATACCTAAAAGGGATAGTTGATCTTGGTCTTTGGTATCCTAGGGATGATGATCTCATCCTGAATGCTTTCACTAATGCTGATTGCTCAGAAGATGTGGATTACAGGAAGATTACTAGTGGTGGTGCATTCTTCTTAGGGAAGAAATTGGTATCTCGGGTAAGCAAAAAGAAGAATTCTATTTCATTGTCTACTACTGAGGTAGAATATATTGTTGTTGCAAATAGTTGTACCCAAGTATTTTGGATGAAGCAAATGTTGAGAGATGCTAGAATTGAGTATGAAGAACTCATTGCCATATTTTGTGATAATTCAAGTGCCACTAATATTTCCAAGAATCTAGTGCTACATTCAAAGACAAAGCATATATCCATCAAATATCACTTTTTGAGAGACAAAGTGAGTGACAAAGAAGTTAGACTGGAGTATATACCTACCAAGGAGAAAATCGTAGACATCTTTACTAATTCGTTCCCTTGGGATACTTTTGAGTACCTCAGAGGAAAGTTAAGGGTGATTTCCCCTCCTGATCAGAACTAAGATGCAGGTCTTTGCATCAATCCATGAATTCATAGCCATATCTTATTCCAGATTGATGTTGTGGTGGTTGCTACTCAGGGGGAGTAGTCAGATGATTCAAATATGTGATCAGAGCATTGTAAATTTTCCATTGATGTCAAAGGGGGAGAGAAGAGCAATGTGAAAAATATGGGAGAAGAAAGAAACAGGAAAAGCGTGCACAATCTTAGGGGGAGATTGTTGGTGAAGAGCTAGTTGGGTTGATGGAATTATTTTTCACATCATGGGTTGCCATCAATGCCAAAGGGGGAGATTGTTGGATGTTGTGGTTGCATTGTTGATATGTGGTTGTCATTTATGTCAACACTATTAGCATTAATTATTCTTAAGGTTGTATATGTCAAGGATATCGAGAAAATTGTAAAAATAAAATTGTTGGCAGCCAGTGAAGCTGAGAAGGTCAAAATGTTAGAAAGTTTTGTGTGTTAAAGATCTAAAGGTGCACTTCAAAGTTTTTTTTTCTAAAGCTTTCTAGTAAGTTTTCTGAAAGTTTCAAAGGTTCACATCAAGATTTGTGAAAGTTATGAATATTTGTGTTCCTACAATTATTCAGTCTTTGTAGATGGTGTTCTTAGATGAAGCAGATGAAATTCTTGTAATTTCATGTGTTGTGCATGTATCTGTGTTGTTCATGGATGATTCTAGATTTTACTCTATCCTTGTTGTACATTCACATTGATCGGAGTGTTTGTGATCAGAGATTTTTTCGATGTGTGCTCGAGTTTTCATGTTCTTGGCCGACATGATAGTAGTAGCATGTTGTGGATCCATGAAGATTAATATTTTATTGTTTGGCATGTTTGAAGGTGTTTTTTTGGGCCCTCACTATGTTGTGATTGACTTGTGTTGGTGCGCATTAAAATTTATTCATGTTTTGAGGCTGACAGTTGTAATTTATTCTTTATTTGAGGTCGACTAAATGGTTGATGTAAATCCATGTAGCGGATATATATAAGTGTTTGTTTTCCTCATTTAGAGGAAATTATCAGTGTGTGAAAGAGGTGTACATGTGTGAATAAAGGTCAAATAATTCAAGAGCATAGCAGAGTGTGAAGAAGTTTGAGCAAAGTGTGAAAGAGTGTGTAGAAGTTTTTGTGTGCCTAACTGGAACTTTAATCAGGCTTTAGTAGAAGCTAATTTCTTAGTTCAACTTCATCAGATGGATTTAATTTGATTATTGTATGTAAGGTAGTGAGCCTTCCTTCTGAGCAGTGTGCTCTAGGCAATGCACCTGAATGCAAGTGCATTCCTTTTTCATTCTTCATTATAATTCTAACAGGGTATAATCTTGTGGACTAACATCCACCATGGTTTTTCCCCTAATAGGGTTTCCATGTATAAAATCTTGGTGTCCATGTGTCTCTGATGTGTTATTGATTTATGCTTCCACTGTTATTTATCAAATCTGAGATTTAAGGTTGATTAATGTTGTATAAGTTTGATTTTGGTAACAACTGATTCACCCCCCCTTTCAGTTGTATATCCTTGTTTTTCCAACATGAGGTGCATAGCTAGCCTTAGAGAATTTTTTCAATGTTGAAGAAGGTATAAATAAGTGTTGTATTGATGGAGGATTTGTGTGTGTAATGTGTGATACAAATTACAGAGGTGTGAAGTGTGAATTCATGAATTGCAATGCAAACTTCAATGAGTTAGACTACTAGGAGTAGTGATTAAAAGGTGTCTACAATATTCAAAGAGGCTGAGAATGTATTGGTGATGTTATGGCGGAATTTTTTGTTGCATTGAGATGGATTTCTCACTATAAAAATATTTTTCTTATTTTCTAAAATTTGGTTGTGATCCATTAGCAATGAGCCCTTCTTTCTTCTAGGCAATGAACCTATTATATTCGATGTTACAATTACTTTATATTGTGAGATAATCCTCATCTTGGTTTTTCCCTTCTTGTATTTTCCACATAAATATGGTGCTTTATTGTGCATAGTGTTGATGTGTTTCAATTTTTGTCATTTTCTTTCATGCTTAATCAATTTAACAGATTAAAGGTTAATTAACTTGATATGGATCTAAATTTTTATAAAGGTTTTGAGGTTTTAATGTAAACTAATTCACCCCCCATCTCAGTTGTCTTGTGCATTCAACAATTGGTATCAAATCAAGGTTCATTGGAAGAAAGCTTAACTGCTTGAGGTAGATCTTGGATGGCGCACAAGAGGGATGCTCCTTTGTTTGATGGATCAAACTATGGTTTTTGGAAGACAAGGATGGAAGGTCTCCTGTTATCTCTTGGATTTCAAGTTTAGAAGTCCATTGATATTGGGTATACTATGCTTATTGGTGGTTTGAGTACTAATGATGAGATCAAGGCCTATGAAAAAAATGGTATGACAAGGTATGCTCTTTTAAGTGGTCTTTCTAACATTGAACTTGTGAAATTTATGAATTTTAAATTTACTAAAGATATCTGGACAAAGTTGGAAAGTATTTACAAAGGAGATGATAAGATCAAGCAAGCTAAGATGAAAAATCTAAAGATCACATTTGAGAACTTGAGGATGTCTAAAAATGAAAACATTACAAGCTACATGCAGAAGGTGGATGAAGGATTCAATTCTATCAGAGGTCTTGGTGGAAAAATTGAAGAAGAAGAGGTAAAGGAGGTACTAAAAACTGATTTAGTCATAAAGTTTATGCTTTTGAGGAAGTTCAAGATTTAAGAAAATATTCTAGAGATCAGTTATATGGTGTTATATGTGCTTTTGAAAAGAGAGAATTTGGTCCAAGTAATGCAAAAGTTAAAATTGATTTTAAGGTTGGAAAATTAGAAAAGACTGAAGAATCGGATCAAGAGGATCTTGATGATGTTGAAGAAAAAATTGTAAGAAGAATGAAAAGGGTATTGATAAATGCAGAGGTATGTTACCTTTAAAATGTTTCAGTTGTGGAAAGATAGGCCATTATGCTTCGATATGCTCAAACAGAGCTTTGAATGAGAAGAATAAAGAAAACAAAGGTAAAGCTATTATATTAGAGGAGATGCCAATATATTTGATGATGAATTTAATTGTGGGGATGAGGAGGATAGTGAATTTTTTTTCATGGCTATTAAAGATGGAACTAATATTTCTAACTTTGAGATATGTGTGAAGGAAAATGCTCCAAAAGTAGGTCATAATGCTATGTTGACTACTTTTCATGCTAGAGAGGAGAAGAACTATTGGATTATTGATAGTGGATGCTCAAATCATATGACCAGTGACAAAAGTAAGTTAAACTTGAGAAATATGAAGGAGGTCTGGTAAAGTTTGGTGATGATACATCTACTAAGATATGTGGAAAAGGTTCAATTATTTTTTATGGCAAGCATAATACATATGATGTTATTTATGTTAAGGGTTTGAGACATAACCTTTTGAGTGTTGGAAAAATGTGTAGCAAAGGATATAATCTTATGTTTTAGGATGATGGATGTGAGATCAGAAAAATCTCTAAAACTATGGTTGTTGTTGGAAGAAGGACAGGTGGAAATGTTTATCAGCTTAAAGGTGTTGATGGTCATTGCTTTATGACTCCAGATTAATGAAAATTGGTTATGGCATAGAAGTGTGTGTCACATTAATTTTTATATCCTAGTGAGGATCAATTCAATTCAAGCTTTGAGAGATCTTCCAAGGATTACAAAAACCATCAATTTTGTTTGCAAGGAATGTCAAATTGGGAAGCAAGAAAGAACAAGTTTCAAAATCAAAGAAAAATCTACTACTAAACTGTTGGAATTAGTGCATACAGAGCTTTGCGGTCCTACTAGAGTAAGAAGTCTTCAAGGTGACAATAATTTCATGCTATTGATTGATGATTATTCTAGAATGACATGGGTTACTTTTCTCAAAGAAAAATTAGAAGATTTGGATAATTTTAAAGCATTCAAAGTTATGGTTGAGAATAAAATGGATATGAAAATCAAGTTTTTGAGGTCTGATAGACGTGGATAATTCACCTGCAATGAGTTTAACATTTTTTGTGAGAATCATGAGATAAAGATGCATTTATCTACCCCTAGGACTCCTTAGCAAAATGGAGTGGTTAAAAGAAAGAATAGGACTATTCAGGAAGCTACAAGAACAATGATGAAAGAGGAAAACTACTAGAAGTCTACTAGAGAGAAGAAATTCATATTGTTGTTTATATTCTTAACAAAGTTCAAGCAAGACTAAATAGTGCAAAGACTCCTTATGAGTTGTGATATAGAAGGATTCCTAATATCAAATACTTTAGAGTGTTTGGAAGCAAGTGCTATATCAAAAGATATGAAGAGAACTTAGGAAAGTTTGATACAAGATTTGATGAAGGTATCTTCCTTATATATTCTAAAAAAAGAAAAGATTACTAGTGCTACAACAAGAGGCTAAAAAATATTGTTGAGATTGCAAGTGTCAAAATTAATGAAGACTTACAGAAGAACTTAGTGTTGATAGATGGATATGAATTAGATGAGTCCTCCTCCAAAGAAAATGACAAAGATGAAGGTAAGGAAAAATAAGTTCAAAGTGAAGAGGAAGAAGCTATGGAAAGGATCCCTAAGACTCATAAGTGTTGCAGAAGAATCATTTTGAAGATCAGATCACTAGTGACAAAAGCAAGGGTGTCTTGACAAGAAGAAAATCTATTATTACTGAAGAATAGGTAAACCTATGTTTACTTTCTAAAGTTGAACCTAGAAAAATGATTGAAGCATGCAAGGATGAATATTGGATTAAGGCTATGGAAGAAGAACTAATGCAGATTGAGAAGAATCAAACTTGGGAACTTATCCCAAGACCAGCAAACAAGAATGTGATTGAAACTAAGTGGGTATTTTGGAACAAACTGAATGAGAATGGAGAAGTAGTAAGAAACAAGGAAAGGATTTTGTGTAAGGGCTACTCACGAGCAGAAGGAATAGATTTTAAGGAGACATTTACTCTGGTGGAAAGAATGGAAGCTATCAAGATTTTTTTGGCTTTTCCAACACACAAAGATTTAAAAGTATATCAAATGGATGTGAGGTCTACTTTCTTGAGTGGTGAATATGAAGAAGTATACATTGAACAACCAGAAGGATTTTAGTTATTAGACAAACCAAATATGGTTTGCAGACTGAAGAAAGCATTATATGGATTGAAGCAAGCTCCTAGAGCTTGGTATGCAAGGTTGGATATGTACTTGATACAACAAGGATTCAATAAAGGTACTGCAGATAGTAATCTTTATTTCAAAGTTGAAAATATAAAATCTTGATGGTGGTTGTGTATGTTGATGATATAATCTTTGGAGGAAATAAAGCTATGTCTAAGAAATTTGTAGAAGAGATGCAAAAAGAGCTTGAGATGTCTATGTTTGGGGAGATGAATTTATTCCTTGGGTTGTAAATCAATCAGACAGAAAAAGGTATATTCATTTCATAATTAAAGTATGCCAAATAAATGTTGAAGAAGTTTGGAATGGATGATTCTAAACTGGTATGTACACCTATGGTGACTGGTTGCAAGCTAAGTAAGAATGATGAATCACCTAAGGCTAATCAGAGCAAGTATAGATCAATGATTGGAGGATTGCTATATCTAACTGCTACTAGACCGAATATCATGCATGTAATTTGTCTTGTGGCTAGATTTCAAGATTCTACATAATCACATGTTGTAGCAGTGAAGAGGATATTTGAATACTTAAAGTGGACTTTGGAACATGGTTTATGGTATCCAAAGGATACTTATTTCTCTTTGAGTGCTTATACAAATGTTGATTGGGAAAGTTGTGTGGATGACAAGAAAAGTAAAAATGGTGGTGTATTATTTCTTGGATGTACATTGTTTTCTTGACTAAGCAAGAAACAAGACTCAATGTCTTTATCTACTATAGAGGAAAAATATATTGCAGTAGCATCTTGTTGTGCATAGGTGTTGTGTATGAGGAAAACCTTGAAGGATATTAGGGCGGTATATGATGAACCAATTGATATCTTCTATGAAAATACAAGTGCTATTAACATTTCAAAGAGTTCGGTGATGCACTCAAGGATAAAAAATATCTCCATCTGGTATCATTTTTTGAGAGAGAAGGTTGTAGAGAATGAAGTGAATCTTGAGTATGTGCCTACAAAGGATCGGGTTGTTGATATATTCACTAAGGCTCTTCCAAAGGATGATTTTGAGTATATCTGGGAGAAGTTATGGGTTATTTCCCCTCCTTCTTTGAAATAGATGTATAAGGATATGCACCAGTGCAGTAGATTTCAAGATTCATTCTTTATTATGGATTGATGTTGGGGGCTACCTCTCTTAGGGGGAGTAGGTAGTGGCTTTGTTAGTTATTGCAATTAAGGGGAATAAGTATTGATGGAGGTTGGTATTATCCTTTGTTAGATGTGTCAAAGGATATGTGTAGTGGTTAATGGTTGATGTAGTTTGTTCTACGCTCCTAAGGGGGTATGTAGAAAGAAAAGGTTGTTGTAGAGAAACTATTGTCCATTATAAGTATGCCTTTGGGGGAGAGAGCATGTCAAAAGGGGAAAGAGACACAAGTGTGTTGCCCTTTGTCATTGATCTCAAAAGGGGGGAGAAAGAAATGTGAAAAGGGATTAATTGAGAAAGGGAGAGAGAATAATGTAAGCTAAGGAAGAGAGAAATTAAAAGGGAGAAAGAGAAAGAGTTGATATGAAGTAGTTTGTTGGTGATCAAAGTTGTTATGTTTGTTATTGATGGTTTTTCACATCATGTGTTGCCATCAATGACAAAGGGGGATATTTTTGTAAGTATGAGTTTTGGTGTTGTCATTAATGTCAACAATCTTATGTTTGTGTTATCATTAATGTTAACTGGTGATGATTGATATGTTGTAATGATGCTTTGATTAGTTGCAGCATGTTGTCATTAGTAAGTGTTACTGGTGTCAACCTCTAGTGTTTCTTTGATAAGCTTCTATTTATGGATGTATGGTTGAGTTACAGTGTTGTAGTTGGATTAGTGGTGATGAGGAAGTGTTGAATATGATGAGAATGTGATTTTGGTGCTTGGTTTCCAACTTTTTTTGATAAATTTTAAATAAAAGAGGAAACAGTGTGTTGAAGAGGTGTTCTAATATATAGAGTGGTGTTTTGGTTTTTCTTCGCATTTCTTCTATGTTGAAGATTTTCTTGTGTGTTTAAGATATGTTAGTCAAAGGTGTTTAGAGGTTCTATATCCAAAATTTATTGGTTTGGATCATTGTGTAGGGAGTAGTGTGCATTAGTGTGTGAACTGTATGTTGCATTGGTGTCTGGGAGAAATGGTTTTTGCTTTGCATTTCTCAATAGTTTGGTTTTTGGTCTTGCGGTTCTATAAGCATGCTAAAAAGTTTCATATCTACCTTCAATTGAATTTGTTCTTGGTTTGGTGATCCATGAAGTGGTTTCTTGAGTATAGTGCATGGAAGGTTTTTTAAGTGTACTAGGTGTGTACATTCTTCAAGTGAAAGTTGTGAAGGAATTTATTGGATTTCAGGGTGTTTGTGGAATATTCCATATTGTTTTTAAGTGATTTTTGGTGTTCTCAAGTCATCTTTGGATAAAAGGAAGTGTGTACTTAAATTTTAATGGTTTTTACACAAGTTCGGCCAAACTTGGGTGTTTACTCTAATTGTGGATTTGCTTCAATGATTGAGGAAGCATGGTGTTAGGTGTATGAATGAATTCAGGTCTAAGTTAAGGTGTGATGTGGTCTGCCTTTATTCCTTTCCATTGTGGGAATGTTTTGGTGCTGGTATAATTTGAATTTGCACAGTTGAGGTGCATAATTGACCTTGGATAATGTTTTCAAGGTTGAAGATGGTGTAAATAAGTGTTGTATTGATGGAGTATTTGTGTGTGAAGTGTGTGATACAAATTGTAGAGGTGTGAAGTATGAATTGATGAAGTGCAATGTAAACTAAAATGAGTTAGACTACTGGAAGCAATGATCAGAAGGTTTCTACAATATTGAAAGAGGTTGTAAATGTGTTGGTGATGTTGTGGTGGAATTTTTTGTTGCATTGAGATGGATTTCTCACTATAACATTCTTCTTTTCTAAAATCTAGTAGTGAGTCATTGGAAATGAGCCCTTCTTGCTTCTGGGTAGTGAGTCTATTGTATTTGGTGTTGCATTTACTTTATATTTTGAGCTAATCCTCACTTTGGTTTTCCCCTTCTTAGGTTTTCCATGTAAGTTTGATGTTCTATTGTGCATAGTGTTGATCTGTTTCAGTTTCTATCATTTGTTTTCATGCTTAATCATTTTAACATATTAAAGGTTAATTAAGTTGATGTGGATCTGAATGTTTATAAGGGTTTTGAGGTTTTAATGTAAAACTGATTCACCCCCCCTCTTATTTGTCTTGTGCATTCAAAATCCTCACTCTATCTATGTCACCCCTCTTTCTTATGTCTCTCCCTCCCTCCCTCCCTCTCTTCATCCCTCCCTCCCTCTCTTTATCCCTCCCTCTCTCTCTTTATCCCTCCCTACCACCCCCTCTCTCTCTTAGGTCTCTCCCTTCCTCTATCCCTCTCACCCCTTCTCTCTCTCTCAGGTTGCTCCCTCCCTCTACCCCTCCCACCCCCTCTCTCTCTTAGGTCTCTCCCACCCTTCCTCCCTCTTTCCCTCCATCCCTCCCTCCAAACCCCTCTCTCAATTATATCCATCCCACCCTAACTAGATAGCTAAGTCTCTCATAGGTCTCTCCCTCCCTCTATCCCTCCCACCCCCTCTCTCTCTTAGGTCTCTCCCTCCCTATATCCCTCCCACTGTCTCTCTCTCTTAGGTCTCTTCTTCCCTCTATCCCTCCCACCCCCATCTCTCTATGTCTCTCCTCCTCTCTATCCTCCCAACCCCTCTATCTATCCCTCCCACCCCTCTCTCTATTAGGTCTCTCCATCCCTTCATCCTGAACCATCCCTCTCTCTTTGTCCCTCCCTCCCTCTCTTAGGTTTCTCCCTCCCACCCCCCTCTCTCTCAAGTCTCTCCCACCCTCTATCCTGATAGAGCTTTTTAAATTGCTACAAATCTTGGCTGGTTCTATGAGAAGTCCTGTCAGGATATTACCCTTGTGCTTAGGGTTCAAATATTAGGGTTTAGGGGTTTATTTCCTGTGTTTAAAATCTTCACATCTACTGAACCCTTGCATTATTTTTTCATGTTGACCTATGGCTTTAGGTAGCCAGTTGCTTAAGTCATCAATTACACCTTTTATGTCATGTATTTATCGGCCACCATTACCTAGCATGTCGGTCTTCTCCATGCTAGGTTCTAATTTTAATCCCCATGCGTGTATCAGGTTGTTTTCTGAGTCGTTAGATTTGGTAGATCTGATCCTGGTCGTTCCCTGCTAGCCTCGCATAAGTTTCTCATGACATCACAAATAAATGGTGAGGTATGTGAGATGTTGCCACATGTTGCCTATAGTAGTGGGGCCCAACCTTTGATCACCAATGGTTTAATAAAGGTTTTTTTGATCAATGGTCATCATGTGATTGTGAAGATTAATCATCGTCATTCCTCGCCAACAACGCATGATTAAAATAATATCTTGAAGATGTTGCAAGGTGTGTGAGCGGGTGACATGTGGACTTGCTTGATGATGCAAGGAGGCTAGTTGGGGCTCGTGAATGACTTGCATATGTTCTAACTTGGGATTATATCATTGGTCGATGGGCCTGCCATGTGACAACATGGAATTTTCAAATATCTTTTCCCATCTGAGTCACCCACAAAATGGTGACTCTGCTAGGGAGAAATACTGAGAAATTTAAAAATAAAGGAATTCCAAGCGCAGATGGTAGTATCATAGAGTCAAGCATTTGGTGAATCTAAATATTTGGTTTAGATGTTTAAAAGTTATGGACCTAAAAAAGGTTTTATTGCAGCAAACTTTCAAAGCATTTGTAAGTGACTTCATTTTTGGAGAGACCCAGGACAAGATTTACTCTTGAAGGAGCTTCATATTGCTTGAAGTTTGTTCCTTTGTGAAAAGAGGTGGCAACTCTATCTAAAGAACTAGTTGAATTGTGTAGAAGATTTCTAGATTTGCAAAATTTACAGTTAGGAAGAAAGGTTAACAACTGCTACAAAGTTTCTAGGTATTCACATAAATCTAAAGAAAGCGTTATTATGTTTGAAAGAATTTTATGAGAAATTTTCAAGGCTTGAGATAATCAATGGTTCCCTATTAGATGGAATTGCATTAAGACAGGGAATGATAGTATTTTTGTTCATACTTCTAATGTATAATGTATGTATTGATTTGAGAAGTATGCCTGTTTTGAATTATGCCTCTGAGAAATTTTTAAGGCATAATGTTTCAATCTATGTTTTAGAATCATGGTTGAATTAGTAAATGATGCAATTGACAACCATGTATGAAGTTGATAATGATTGAATATGGACATAAGAGGGTTTTCCTATGAAATATTAAGTATAAGTATGTAGGACAGACAATTTTCACCAATCCCTCAAAGGGATTTTTCTATTGAAAGGTATATGCCATTGGCCTTTAGTGGTATTAAAGGTTTCCTGAACCTGATTCCTAAAGATGTTAGGAAATATTTTCCCAAATTCACAGGGCAAGGTTTAGAATCAGCCTCTAAACATTTGCAGGCATTCATGGATGTGATGGGGGATTATGAGGTAAATCACGAGGATGTTGTCATGAAACTTTGTGTTCAATCTTTGAAGGATGATGTTAGGGATTGGTTCTCTTATTTACCGGAATGTTCTATAGCTTCATGGAATCAATTTATGACAACGTTTGTTGAAAAATTTGGTGAAAGGGTGAATCCAAGTGTGGTAAGAAAATACTTTATGGAAATCCTTAGAAATGAAGATCAGTTGGTCCTTGTTTTCAACCTCCAATTTGTAAAGACAATAAGAGAAATTCCAGAAAGTATGAGACCAAATGATGTTGAATATTTGGTCATATACCTAGGTGCATTTGATAAAAATATGATCTATCTATTAAGGGATAAAGATCCTACAACATTACATCAGGCATATCAAACTACCATGGATATTGAGAACAATTTGAAGTACTCAATGATGAAAGGGTATTTGACTGCAAGTGTTGGTTATTCCAGCACACCATATACAAATGGAATTCAAGGATCAAATGATGGAAATGATTGTCAAGATGAAAATTCTTCTATTATTATGATTTCTCCATCATTACAATGTGAAGATCATAGTGAGCTCCATGTTGAGCATCAACAAAGTTTGGGCCATATTGATCAGAAGTCTTATGTGTAAGCATTGTATGAAATAAGGAGACACAAGGGAGAATCACCACATAAATTATTTTTGAGATTTTTGGATGCTTTGATAGAAGTCCCCAAAGATTTCAGACCTGAGGATTATGTGTGCATTGATTTGTTTTGTGAGATTTATGAATTTGGGATGAGTACCTTACCAGAAGAATTGAAGCCCAATAGTTTTGACCAAGTACCTAATTGGATAAAGATTGTAGAATCAGCCAAATGTGGTTGTGCATAAGATATGGATTCCCAAAAGAGATACATCAGTTCTCCTCTTGAAGGATATCAAATAACAATGCAAACAAGTGAAAAGGATATGTTAGAAGATGAGCATTGTAGTCAACTCACAAACAACACATATACTGAACAATACAATAGTGAAGTAATTATGCAAGAATGCTTCTCTTCTAATATCTTAGATGATGAAGTGAATGAAATGCAAAGCGCTATTCCATGTGGTGTTACTGATATTCTATTACAAAGGTCAGTGATTATGATCTTGAAATTACAACCTCAAGCATTCATTTTGAAAACCTTGAACATGGTTTGTGTAGTAATGATTTTTCTTGTGATGAAAATCACAATGAGGTTGATATTTTTGATTGCTTTTCTAAGGATGATATGGAATCATATACCTCAATTGAAGAATGCAATGGCATAGATTATCATGATGTCACTTGTCTGCAAGTGAAGGAACAAATTGCATATGGAGAATACTGAGAATGTAGTTTAGGTTTTCCTTCAATGGAGCATGATGATTGTGTCAGTGATGAGGAATTTGAAGATAAGGATATGTATGTTCAGTATGTTGATCTTGAGCACAATGCTAAATATAATAAACATGTTGATGAATTTGTTGATACCCTTGCTACCTATGATTGTGTATGTGAGTTAGAGGTGGAATGTTTTTTGATACATGAAGAGGATGATTTTGTATATGATGATGAAATAGGGGATTCATTTTGGACTGATCAAGCAGTGCATTATGGAAAATATATGGATCTTGAATCAACATTATTACCCATTGATAACACTGAAGAGCTTGTTGATTCATATGACATTAAAGTTGCAGATTATATTGATACTACATAAATTCTTGATCCATGTGTAGAGCAACCAAGAAATAAAAATAATGATGAATCTCATGTTGATGAGTGTGAGATTGAGTATAATTGCTTCTTGTTTAATGTTCCTTATATGAACATTGACATGTTTTCATCCCTTGAGAAAAACATTTATGTGGAAGAAAATGAAAATTTTAGTTTTATTGTTGATGAGAAGTTTTCAACTAGCCATGAGTCTTTCACTTTTGGGTTAGCACACATATCAATTGATATTACACATGAGGTTACCAATGCATCAGAGTGTATTTTTTCTACCCTTCTTGATGTTGAATTTCTTGAACCTACCCTCGAAGTGTTTTCTATTGAGCTAAATGATGATGTAGAGAGTGAATAAAAACATGTTAGTAAATCTAAGATGAGTGCATTTACTCATTTCTTGGATGCTAATGATGCATGTGATCCCCATCTCTATGATACCAAGGTATGTTCTGATATCCTTGAACTAAAATGTCAACAACTATGCCCATGTTGCAGTGATCAATATAAGGATGCTCTAGAATATGCATCTTTTGTCTTTGACATATTTGAAGATGATTTCCATGACTCACAACAAGTTGTTTAGGAGAGTTTTTAGTTTGATGTGCAAATTGATTTTGATGTCAAAGATCAAATGAATTATGAATGCTTCTATTTCTTAGCCCAAGTGAGTGAGAATTTAGTGGAACATGAAGGTGGGATTGCCAAGGTAAAATTTCACAATGATTGTGAATTTTAGTTAGTGTCTAATTAAAGATTGTAGGGTGATAGAATTGGTGAATTTGGGAAGCACAGTGATATTGTGGGACATGTTAGTAACCGAGCTGGTTTGTGGGCACTTAGTGGTAGTGTTTCCAAACTTGGTATACTACAAACAACAAAGAACTTTGTTTTTGATAGGGGTAAATATTTTTATTTCTTTGTTGGGGGCCTGGGGCCACCAAATGAAGTTTGAAAATGAGTTCTAATGCAGCATAATGGAGCAATTTTTAGGGCACCCATCTGACTCGGTATTTGGTCTACTCTCCAGAGATCTAGATTCTCACCATACCCACCAGGGGTATGTGTCCCTGAGTTGGAGCCACTAATAGAGCATTTAAAATTTCTATAAATCTTGGTTGGTTCTATGAGAATTCCTATCAGGCTATTACCCTTGTGCTTAAGGGTCAAATATTAGGGTTTAGGGGTTTATTTCCCTTGTTTAAAATCTTCACATCTACTGAACCCTTGCATTATTTTTTCATGTTGACCTATGGATTTGGGTATCTGGTTGCTTAAGTAATCGATTGAGCCTTTTATGTCATGCATTTACCAGCCCCCTTTACCTAGCCTATCGGTCTTCGCCATGTTGGGTTCTAATTTTAATCCTCATGCGTGTATCGAGTTGTTTTCTGAGCCATCAAATTTGGTGGATCTGATCCTGGCCATTCCCCGTTGGCCTCGCATAAGTTTTTCATGACATCACAAATAAACGGTGAGGTGTGCAAGATGTTGCCACATGTCGCCTATAGTAGTGGGACCCAACCTTTGATCGCCAATGGTTTAATAAAGGTTTTTTTGATCAATGGGCATCATGTGATTGTGAAGATTAATCATGGCTGTTCCTCACCAACCGTGCATGATTAAAATAATGATCTTGAAGATGCTATGAGGTGTGCAAGTGGGTGACATGTGGAATTTATTGATGATGCAAGGAGGTTGGTTGGGGCCCACAAATGACTTGCGTATGTTCTGACTTTTTATTATATCATTGGTCGATGGGCCTGCCATGTGAAAACATGGAATTTTCAAATATGTATGACTCAATCTGAGTCATCCAACATACCAACTCACCAGAAGATCGACGACTTGAATTCAAAATGTTGAACCAGCCATGTGATGACTGTTCGAGTTATGCAAATGGAAAACATTAATGGTGTGGGATTTTCAATGGAAATCAACTTGATCTCCATGTGTGTGAGTGGTTATCTCCTAGAAATCATGATCAATAGTACATCTATTTCCATGAACCTGGAAATTAACAATGGTGAAATTGACATCAACAAATAATCATTCGCTCACTCATGTTCGAGTGGGAGCATTGATGATTAATTCATCATTGTGCTTGATAAATGCTTGTTGGTTATTCATTTGCATCATAGTGAATAAGAGTCTGCATTCCTATGTGCTTATGCATTGAGAGGTTTTTTTTGCAAAGGTTTTGAGTTGGATTCAAAAATGAGCAATCAAATTGCTTCTTTTTGACCGATGCACAAATCTATAAGAGTGAGTGCACAAAAATCTTAGGAAAGGCCACAACAATGTGAATAGAGTGTTATTTCAGGCACTCTGGGCTTCAAATAGGAAGACACTGGGTCCCTCCCAAGTGTTACTAGATACAGTTCTCGGCTCAAGTGTCAAGTTGCAAGAGAAGAGGTGATGAGGTGTGGAAAAGAAAAGGGCTCTCTAGGGCTGCAGCATTCTCCCATTGATGTCTCTAGTGGCTTCAGTAGCAATGGTTCTGAGACTGATTTTGATTATTGCAAGTACCTCATGGCTCTGATTGAATTGGCTGATGAGGATGAAGAGGTCCTCGCAGTATCTCCAGTTACCATGATGGCACCATGTGGTGTTTCTAGTTCTTGTGTTGGGAGGGGTGTTGATGAGGATAAGGTGGTGCTTTTGCCTCCCACTAAGGCAAAAACATGAAGTGGCCATCTGTATCATGGCTGTGGTGTTACTCCAGGTTCTGGATAGTGGTATGGTTCTCTGGTTTTCCAATTTTGTTATGATTTTTTTTCCTTTTTTGGTCTAATGTGGACAAAAACGACAAGGCCTTGGTGGTGTTTTACAATGGTTATGGTGGCACCGACTAGTTGCATGGGTTGTTGTAAATTTTGATTCCCTTATTCAACTAATGATTGCGCCCAACTGCCAGGGAATTTTGAAATGTGGATGAAATTCCATTTTCAAATGAAATTTTGCAAAAGATAAATGCAACTAAGTCTAAAGCTTGTTGCTCTCTTGTCCTATAAAAGAGATATCAGGGCTCAATTGTAGAGGTCAAATTTTTGAATCCTAAAGGTCTAGGTGGTATACACTGAATGCATATAATGGAGAATTTGGGATAAATTAGCTAGTAAATTGTCTTGGGTAGGGAATGTATATGGGATAGTCTTAATATGTTTTATGTAATTACTGATATCAAAAGAAATCTAAAAAAATTAATACAATAGCTCTCTTGTGTGTGTTGTCACAGATCATGAATGAAATTATCAAGGGTTCTTTCATTTGTCTTCAATAGTTGAATTGAATGTATGATTTTATTTCTTGCCTTAAATTAATGAGTTAATCAAATGCTTGAGAAAGGATTGTAGGTCTGTGATAATGTGCTAAGGATCTGATAAGGAGTGATACTTTGAATACTATGAAGTTGCATGATGTAATGCATTGTGAGAATTGTTCACTGATATCAGGGTTAAATTTATGTATAACTAAATATTTTGTATATGAATTCTGCCCAATGTGATGAGGCACTGGCTTATTCATTTTGAGTTCTTTCAATTAGTTCAAATCAACAGGAACCTACATGTGGATTCAAGGTCAAAACATTTCTTGAGTCAAATTCTATCTATTCTAAGATGCAAATCTCATATAATGCTCTTATTCCTAGCAGATATATGGTCATTTGAGTAAAGGTCAGCCAAACCTTTGATAAATCCTGTGTATATGCAAGACTATAGGAATTCTTTGTGTGTTGAAGTGTTCTTGAGGTAGGAAATATCATATGAACACAAATAGGAACACACTCCTTGGTCTCACAGAGCCTAAAGAGTAGGGGTAAAGCCCCAAGAAGCTTTACCTGTCAGTTGGCCACTAACTTTGATAGTTCTTGAACATACAGATTGGCTACCTCTTAGAGGATTGTAAAGCTTAGATGGAAAAAACACCAACATATCCCTCCCACCTCCTCTCTCTTAGCTCTCTCCCTCCCTCTATCCCTCCCACCCATCTCTCTATTAGGTCTCTCCATCTTTTCATCCTGAACCATCCCTCTCTCTTTTTCCCTCCCTCCCTCTCTTAGGTTTCTCCCTCCCACACCCTCTCTCTCAAGTCTCTCCCTCCCTCTATCCCTCCCACCCCCTCTCTCTTAGGTCTCTCCCTCCCTCTATCCCTCCCACCCTACCTAGATATCTCTCTCTCTCTCTCTCTCTCTCTCACTTTCCCTCCCTCTCTCTCTCAAGTCTCTCCCACCCACCCTACCTAGATAAATCCCTCTCTCTCTCAGTTCTCTCATTCCCTCTATCCCTCCCAACCCCTCTCTCTCAAGTCGCTCCCTCCCTCTATCCCTCCCACCTCCCTCTCTCTCTCTCTCATCTTTCCCTCCCTCAATCCCTCCCACTCGCTCTCTCTTTTAGGTCTCTCCCTCCCTATATCCCTCCCAAACTCTCTTTCTCGGGTCTCTCACTCCCACCCTACCTAAATATATATCTCTCTCTCTTTTTTCTCTCTCCCTGAATCCCTCCCACCCTACCTAGATAACTCTCTCTCTCGGCTCTCTCCCTCCCTACCCAGATAACTCTCTCACTCCCTCTCTCTCTTAGGTATCTCCCTCTCTTTATCCCTCCTAGACCCCCTCTCTCTCAGGTCTCTCTCTCTCACCCTACCTAGATAACTTTCTCTCTCCCTCTATCTCTTAGGCCTCTTCCTCCCACCCTATCTAGACAACTCTATCTCACTCCCTCTCTCTTTGAGCTCTCTCCCTCCCTCTATACCTCTCTCGCTCTGTCTATCCCTCCCACCCTACCAAATAACTCTCTCTATCTTAGGTCTCTCCCTCCCTCTATCCCTCTCTCCCTTTGTCTATCCCTCCCACACTACCAAATAACTCTCTTTCCCTCCCTTCAGGTACCTAGATAACTCTCTCTCTCTCTCAGGTATACCCCTCCCTCTATCTTAGATCCCACCCTAAATAGATAGATCTCCAACTCTCACTCCCTCTCTCTCACTCTATATATTATAATGTAGTATATCCTATATAGTATATATTATATGATATATAATATATTTGTAGTGTCAAAAATTATAATCCCTTGTAGGTTATATTATAATTTATCACTTAGCTTGGACCTATTTTAGTGACCCTTGCATTTATGCATTTTCAAGATCTCCTAAATTATGCATTTTGAGGCCTATTTTATCATTTTTTGACAAATTAAAAGCATCGAACAAATACATCCAATTATTATTTTTTCCCCGATACCCAATATCCTAGAAAATAGGCCCAAAACCAATTTTCTCTAGGGAATATGGGTCCCCCTATTTTGTTGGGGACCAATTTTGGATATGTCAGTGTCAGTATTTTAACATTCAAAATTAAAATTGCAAATGTCGGATATCAAGATCTTATCTTTAGAAAATTGGAGAAATGCCTATGAATACCTAGTCTTTTCACCATTTCAAACTAGAGGAAATAAATAAAAGAAAAAAAATAAGCAAGAGATCAATACATTCCACCACATACATTTGAATTTGCAAGTCTTCAAATTCATTTGTAGATGCCAATAGAAGAACATGATGGATTCTAGGTTTAGGAGATGCATTTGGCCATTTCCTTCAACCTAATGACTTGTTTCCTAGTGTTATCATCTTCAAGCTTCATCCTATTTGTAGCCTAAAGCAAGATATCATAATTTTTTAGATTTCGTAAGGGTGTTTTGCCTTCCTCTTAGGTAGATCTTGTCAATTTCATATAGGAATCCTTCTCTAACACACTTGAGTAGGGTTTTATGCATTTTTAGCTCATAAAACCTTACATGCACACTTAAGTTTATGGCACATGATAGGCCAACACTGGGTACAAATAATAAGAAATATTTAACTCTTATAATGAATTTTAGTTTGGTCTATACATGTCAATCTGGGGGCGTAAACTGGCAAGAGGTGGCATGGCTATATGCCAATCGAAGGGATGAGAGTCGTGAGCTGAGCGGGGATGAAATGCATCTATGAAAATAAACCTACAACAAATTAAACTAATTCTGGCAATAGGAACTTTCACTTCCTGGTGACAGGAACTATTCCATTCAAGCAATAGGAACTATGTAGAAATTATAAATTCTGAAACAAAAATTTAATAAATATTAGAAACGAAAGCCATAAAAATTAATTTTGTAGCACGTAAATAAAATGAAGATTATTAATACATAGAAACATAATAATGCTATAAATAATTTATAGATTATTAATACACAAAAACGTAGTAATGCATAACATAATAGATTGGAATTGAAACACACAAATATAGATTGTAGAAAATATAGTATTTACAGTCCATCGGCAGTTGGAGAGTGGGCGCCCTTCCTCCCAATCAGCTAATGGATATGAAGCTTACACAATTTTTGAAAGAGACTTCAAGATGTTTCTCTTGGTAATAATATTAAATAGATTTTTACTCCTTTTTTTTGCTAAGATGATATTACAGATGCGTGTTTATATAGTTTGACGCATCAACAAAAATATGCCTTGTTGTTTACAATTCAACGAATAAGGTAAATTAGCTAGCTAAAGAAATACTTTGATTTCCTCATGGTCAATCTTCCCTTAGCAAACTGAACTGATTTATTGGCAATATTCTAGCCATGCTATTACTAACTTAATTTTCTATAATAATCATGCCTTGTTGTCAAAACAATATAACAAAAAATGAACCACAATAATTTATTGGTACATCATATTTAATAATTTGGAGAGGACGTGTAGTTGGTAGTTGCAGTTTGTTTGCCTCAACTTGTGGCATGTGATAGGAGAAATGAAACTAAAGTCAACTGTAGAAGAGGAAACTGAAGTAACAAATGTGGGTCATATTTCTATGAAGAAGACGATAGGAAGATCAAAAAGTTTTTGTAATTTGTATGCTGCAGGCTTGATTTTCCAAAGGCTTGAAATCATAATGCTTAAATTAGTAAAGACAATCAATAATTAATTTACATATTTTATCCAAAAACTATATTAAATATCACTTATATATATTTAATCAAATGTAACATAAAATGGTAAAATGGTATGATATGAAATGGAAATAGAATGTGGGAATGGGTATGAAGGTGTGTGGAATAGGCTGAAATATGACATAAAATGGGGCATAATTGGCTCGCATCAGCACACACACTGCTATCAATCCATTTTATTAGCTATTGTGGAGGTAGAAATACCAAAATAGGGGTTTGATTGAGGAAAAATCCTATATAGCCACCCCCTCCATCTCTATTGCAGATTTTTGTAAGTTTGAATCCAAAGATGTAGGCCTACAGAACATAGATCAGAGAGCAGATAGAGAGCTACAAGATTAAATTTGAAGTTTAAAAAAAGGCCTACAAGGACCCATTCACCCTTGGGAAACTCTTTCCCCCATTTCATGCCAAATCCAACTTTTTGTGATAGTTACACTTTACTCAACACTTCCCAAATATGCTTGGAAGTTCTTTCAATCTGCTAATCCTCAAGATATTACAATTTTCATATTAGGATACATAGTTGAATTAGATCAATTCTAGAAAATAAACTTAAATCCATTTCTAAGCCTCAAAAGGATTAGATCTAGTTCTGATTGACTCACCTTCATGGTAGAAATGCAATCTAAACACCTTGTTGATTTTTATCCTAATGCACCTTCAAAAAAGGAGCAAAATTAATCCTAGGCTTTATGCACTAAACTTAGGGATCCCTTTTTCCAATGTTACATTTTGGTGAACCTAACATTTTGATAGAATAAACCTTCTAAAATCTAGAGTAATCATAGGTTTTACATTGCATTTCTCATTTAGGGTTTCATTCTTGCATCATTAAAATTCATAAAAATTCAAAAAATTGTATATCATATTGCATCATACGTTGCAATAGGGTTAGTTACAGTCATTTAGATCAGATCTGCATTCATAATTGTCATTTATTGTTTAATTATCATCACATTGTCTTCAATTGGTAAAATTCTAGAAAAACAATCACTATCAAACCTATTTGCAGATAGAAATAACATCCTTAAACAACAACCTAAACATTCAATTTTTCATTTTTTTGGGCCTCTATTAGGGACTCAAATATTTCATGATTTTATACTTACCATCTTAGAATATTATTTTGATGATATTTTGGCTAAATCCATAACATATCAAGACCATGTCAAAATACTTCATAAAATCTTTGAAAGAGTTCATAAGTACAACATGAGGTTGAATAAAAAAAATGTGTCTTTGGTGTGGATAGTGGAAAACTATTTGAATTTATAGTATTACATAGAGGCATTGATGTGGATACAAAGAATATTGGATCTATAATAAACATTCCACCTCCTAAGAACATTTTGTAGTTGCATAGCTTACAAGGAAAGATTTAGGTTATTCACCATTTTGTGGCATCATTGGCAGATCAGACTCTTCTCTTTACCCAATGCCTTAAGAAAGAATCGAAATTCAAATGGAATGAGGATTGTTAAATAACTTTAGAAATTTTTGAAATAATACTTAGCTAATCCTCCCATTTTATAACCAACCATACAAGAAAAACCTTTTATCCTTTATATCTCGACTTTAACCCATGCTCTTATTGCATTATTAGCACAACAATGTGACAATCACAAAGAGCATCTTGTTTACTACATTAGTTGAAAATTGATTGATTATGAAACTCATATACAACTATAGAAAAAAATGTTTGGCTCTTGTGTTTGAAACTAAAAAATTGAGACATTACTTGTTAAATGCAAAATTGCATGTCATTACAAAATTTGATCCTTGAAAACACCTTTTCACTAAAATGGATTTGTCAAGATGCCTAGATAAGTGGGTTATGTTATTTGAATTTGACCTTAATTTTGTTCCTCAAAAATTAATTAAAGGCCAAGTGTTGATCGACCATTTAGCTGAGGTGCCTTCACCGTTAGCATTACTAAATCATGACTCATTCCTTGATGAAAATATGTTGAAAATCGATGATAACAAAATATGGGAGCTATATTTCAATGGGTCTAAGTTTCGAACTAGCTCTAGAGTAGGGGTTATACTAATACCACCTTCAAGAAATCTAATTCCCTTATCATATATATTTCCTATGCACAAACAACACCATTGAGTATGAGGCTCTTATCACAAGATTACTTGCAACCTTGTCCTTACATTTTCATCACATTCATATATTTGGAGACTCTCAATTGATCAATAAACAAATTAGCAGATCCTATCAATCAAAATATGATAAGTTGTCCAAATATAGAGACCTCACAATGACAATTTTGGAATGCTTCACATAATACACTATTGACAATGCTCCACAAAAGGATAATCGACATGTAAATGCAATGAAAAGTGTTGCTTCCCTTATTTTTCTCAAAGATACATTCATTCTCCATACTCTCAAAACACCATCAATAGATGAAAATATTAAGAAAACATTCGTAGCCAATATTGAAACCTCTAGTGAATGGTATACATCGATATTCAAATATCTAAAAGAAGGTACCTTTCTTGAACCAACCACTAAGAACACTAGAGCTCGTATTTGAAAACTTGTAGCTCAAGATATAATCCTAGCAGACATGTCTAGGAGGTCATTCAATGGCCTTCTCCTTAGGTGCCTTAAACAAACCAAAATCCCTGTAGCCCTTGAGAAAGCTCATGCAGGTGTCTGTGTGGGGAATTTTAGAGGAAGATCATTAGTTCAAAAATTAATTTGTATAGGGTATTATTGAAAAAATATGGAATAAGATTATTTTGATCATGTTAATAAATATCCTAAATGTTAAGAACATATCAATTTGATTCTTTCTCCCACATTTGAACTTTGTGCTCAAGTTGTTATTTGGCCATTTTTGGTGTGGGGCTTGGATCTTATTGGAAATATTTCTCCCCCTTCTTCTTTAGGACATATGTTTATAATCATTGCTATAGAGTAATTCATAAAATGGGTAGAGGCAATCCCTCTTCATTCTATGAATGTTGATGTCATTTGTAATTTTATCTTAGAAAACATCATCCCACAATTTGGCTTACCTTTTGTCTTAGTTTCAGATAATGGGACACCATTTAAGAACAAGGAATCGAAGAAGTTTTCAGAAATATTTCACATTCAACATCACTTTTCTACACCTTATTACTCATAATATAATGGTCAAGCAGAAGCAACAAACAAAACAATCAAACAAATCTTACTAAAAATAGTTAGCAAACATAACAAAGATTGAGACACTCAACTCTCTTATGCATTATGGGCTTACCACACAAGCACTCATACATCTACATAAAATACACCATACAACATTGTTTATGGTGCAGATGCGATAATGCCATTAAAGTTAAAAACTCCCTCTTTGAGAATCTCTCTTAGTGGCCTTATTTATGATAACACTTATAGAGAACAACAATTACAACAGCTTGAAATGCTCGATGAATAGCGTATAAACGCTCTCGAACATCTCCAAGATTATTCTAAAAAATGCAATGCATGTATAATGATAATGTCATTCATCGTTCCTTCAGCAAAGGGGATTTGGTCTTGTATGAAAATCAACAAAACATCAATGCTACCCCAGATGAGAATGGAAATTTTAGCTTGAATTGGTTAGGGCCTATTGAGCCTACAACACACATGCCCTATTCGAAATGGGGACCCTCTCTTTTCGCTTTACTGGGTTGCTTTTGTTGCTGCCTCATTTTACGTGCCCCTATTTTTGAGTCTTAAGTGGTCAAAGGATCCTAGAAGAGTCAATTTAAGTTGATCATATTATACTACCCTCAATTTTTCAAGGCCTTAGGCCTTTACGGAATTTCCCTGGCTGTTTGCCTTAAATCTTCAAAATTAACGTCCTTGGATCAATGTGGGTCTGCTCATGTGAGTCGCCCTTTGTGGAATTCCCTAGCTCCCCAACTATTTTAAACAGCCATCACATCATCTCCTTCTATGTTATGGAACCCGCACCCTTGGTGGCTACTTTCATCGTTGACTACCCGAGCGGCTAACACTTGACTATCATTCGCTCAGTGGACACCATCGTTCCCACCACCATTTTTGAAATGTGTGCTCACTGACCCTAGCCGCCATCATACCTGCATTTATGAGGGGCATTAAATATCACATTTTCTATAAATAGCCCATTTGGACTTGTCATTTTTATTGGCATTCCTTTCTGCAATGTTGTCAGAGCCTCTTACCCTTGCCACCTTCGCGCCCGCATCCTACCTTTCACTGATTTGAGCATCATTGATGTTGTGATCCATCATCATCCTTGCAAGATTCCAAGGTAGGGTTGTTGTTGCCACTAGTTATGTGATTTTCTTCTAAATTTTGAAAATGGTTAAGTATTATTGGATGAAAACTTTGAAATTAGGTCAAAAAATACCTCCTCCACAAAACCCATGTTTTAAAATTTGGAGAAATCCTTGAAATTTGGCAATCTGGATTCAGAAAAACTCAATGTTCCTACCATCATTCTTGATCCAAGGCATTCATGCCCTACGGGCTTGTAGCCTGATGTCCACCATCACCTCCCTTCAAAAATGTTTAATCTTTAGCAAACGGAAAACACCTCCATTGAACCCGCACCCGTAGGACGCCCCCTCAGCTTAGCCATTTTAAACTTCACCAAATTCACAAGTCTCAATGGGTGGATCCTTCAACCCTCTCAGGTCCACATGTGTGGGCCTCCACCTATGAAATTCCTTTGAGCTTCACTGTTTCGAACAACAATCTAGTCACGTCCTCCCACTACTACGCGGGTCTCGCTTCTGCTATTGGCATTCAAACTTAAAAGCTTAACTCTTGAACCCATTATGGGATTCCTCTCATAGACTTCTATCTATGGGTTTTCAATTGGGATTTTTCATTTTGAATGGCCTTCGTAACCTTCCCTTCCAACCATCGGACCCCGCATTCAGGACCACCGTCTGAACTCACAACTACAACAAATCCCTCTCGTGGGTCGTCGTTCGTGGATTTCCATCCTACTCCTATCATGCTGAATGTCCATCGACTAACATCTGCCCTCTACGTGGGGCCCAACCTTTCCTTTTCCCTTTGGTTTTCTGAATGCAAATGATCAATGCACGCACCTCGTGTGAACCCGATAATGTGGGCCTCCTTGGGTGTACTTTCATCCCTTCCTCGTTGTTTCAGACGGCCAAACCATAGTGACTTCCTGCACCTTCCAGCCCACAATCTTAAAATTTAATGACAAATTGATCTCTGTCTCTCGAAGCCATGAATCCCACATGGTGGGATGCCACTTCCAGGGCACCGCTTTGTCAACACCATTTTAATGGTGGAGCTCCAAACGACCAAGTTACCCTTTGATCCTGCATGCTTGAATGATGGATTTAACATTCCCAAGGTTTGAAGGTGATTTTAACCAACATGTCGAATTGGTTGGTCTCTTTAGTGGACCCCACATCATGATCAAATCCTGGCGCGGGTGGAACCATGCGGGTCATCATGTCCTATCTTTCATCCGTCCACAGCTTCCTTCAAAATGGCTACCAACCTAGGGAAGTCCGCACTCCTAGGCCCACATTGCCTTAACCTCCCCAAAAAAGCGTCTAACGATGACTCGAAAGAAATGTTAGGATCTTTGAAAGATGGATTATTTGATTTAACATCATTTTGTAGGATTTTGGTTAACATTCCTCATGTTTTTATGCTTGAATTCATTTACTACTCCTTTATCTGCATGATATATGGAACTAGTTGCAGGGTCTTCAGGGGTAGCCGTGGAGAAGGAAAAAGGAAAGAAAATTGCCAAAGCACCCAAGGGTAAAGAGGACAAAGACCAAATGAGGTACAAGTTCCAAGGGAAACCCCTCAACTCTAGGGTCACCACAGACTGGAAGGAGATCTTAGACACTAATCTGGAAAATATTGATATCAATGAATTCAAGCAAAGGGTCTGAATCAACCCCACCATAGAAAATGCCAGGAAGATCAGAAGAAGTAGGTTGGCTAAGGCCGTCAGAATCCCACCTACCCTCATAGCTCCTGATCTCATCATGGCCTATAGAGAGGCATACCAGGAGGATACAAAGAAGATAGTGGACAGAGATGGAAACATATTAGCTGATTTATCTGTCAAATCAATAGGGAAAACTTTCCATATCCCTACCTTCATTGAAATGGAGGAGACAACAAGGAGTATGCTTAAAATGTGTGGGATGTTGGCCCCCTCAGATGTAATAAGCTTATCAATCAGCACTGGCTTAAGGAGAAGAGGGGTAGAGAAAACAAAGTGCCCCAAGAACTCTTTAGAAGTGAATTTTATGAGGATCGCCATGACTTGGTAAGCCTTATTAAGCAAATTTATAGGCCTTCTGACTCCAGCCTTCTTCGAGGAGTGGATGTTGTACTTCGTGGATGAGATAATCTGAGGTGAAACCATGTTTTGTTGGGCTGCAATGATTAGTCACTGCTTCCATGAGCAATTTGTGGCCATAAAGAGGACTTCACAATTCTACACGACATCATTCCATGGTCTACCTGCTTGCTGAGTGTGCCCAATATAGAGGATTTTTTGTGTCACCAAATCCAACTCTAGGCAGGGAATTGAAGGTCTACGATAGGTATCCCCAACTTCAATTCTAAAACTTCAAGAAATACTATTGTAGAGTCAATGATGCCTTCATTGGGCATATCATTAGGCTGCTTGGAGGTGATTTTGAGATAAGGGTCACCCACAGGTCCAATGCCTACATTTGTCAATTTGGCTTCTTATTCATCCAATTTCCAAAGTTTACGTACATTTGAACCTAGGGTTTCTTGGAGAAACCATATAAGCTGCCTCGATACCCAAATGACTGGTTGGTACTACTTGAACTCTCTCGAAAACTGCAGCATGCACACACCCTCCTAAGTAGAAAGCATAGAGCAAGGATCACTTATCCCCTCACATTTGGATAGGGTATGTATGAACTTCACACATCCCAATGTGCAGAATACTTCGATAATAAGTTGGCTGAATACAACTTGGAGCTCTATACCACTAGACCGCAAATTAACCCGTATGGAAAATTGAAGAAGATGGTCAGGATCGAATATTCCCATCTACATAATGTAGAAGACTTTTGGGCCAATTGAAAATATGATAAGGAGGTGTGTACCTAGAATTACATGCACATGATGGTGTACTTCATCAAAACAATGAAATTGTTTCTAGTGTTGGATCAAATCATTGAAGATGAGAATACCATCGTAGATCTGAGGTATGATGTTGTTTCCAATCTTCCACTACCGCTAATTGATTGAAATGAGGAAGAGGTTAATGACCTCAACATCCTAACAAGGCCTATTGAGGCAAGGACAAAACAATGGATTGATGAGAAAATATCTCAATTAAAGTTGTCAAGAGTAAACCTAACATATAGGGAGCTCGAAGATCCAATGGAGAGTGAGACCGATAGTGCCTCTATTGATGCTATCCCAACTGGTGAGACTCTAGCATCTCCTCCCACTACACGACCCAAGAAGAGAAAAGAAATGGTTGAATGCCAGCCCAAGTCCAAGGTGTATTCAAGGAAAACCTCAGAGGGTGAACCTTCCAAGAAACCCAGAAAATTAAGCAACTTCATAGGAATGCCTGCCATTCAGGAGGACCCACTTCGTGAAAGAGAGGAGCAAGATATTGAGTGGTCAAAGTCCCCATCTATTGTTGCAATTACTATCACTTCTATTGCTACCACCATTGCTTCTTCATCCTCTTCTCAAGCGATGGTTGCCTCTTCTTCGCCTACAGTGGATATTTTAGTCCACCTTGCCTCCACTTCCCCTAGAGCCCAAGTTATAGCCATAAATTCCTCATCTGCCACCACTTATATGCTCTCTTCATTTTCCACATCTCCATCATTATCTCTTCCAGTTTCCACCACAATGACAACAATGCCTACTCTCTCGCTCCTAGAGGCTCTAGCTCGACACATGCAAAATATACCGTCGGAGTTGTTTGGGGTGCTCCTAAATCCTACAGTATAAGCTTCCCTAGCTCAAGCTATCACTAGCCTCCCTATCCCTCCTCCTCCAATTGAACCACCTATTATGGAAGCAATGATGCAAATCTATGAAGAGTTGGAGAAGCGCGAGAGGGAAGCAAGCAATAAAATGGAGGAAGAAGCAGATGACTACCACGAGCATCCTCAATATCAACATCCAATAATTGATACAAAGGTGCATGAGGAGGAGGAATCAAAATCCTCCAAGGAATATGTTGATGATTCAAGCACCAATTATATTGTGGAAACTTTTGACCCAAAGCTCGTGGAGGAATTGGCCCAACAACTCAAAGACATTAGAGAAGAAGTCAAAAAACAACCCTCCAATGAAGAGAAAGATATTGATGAGGAAATGGAGAACACTGAACCTCCAAAAAGGGAGAAAGATTAGAGCCCCGAGCATGATAAAGAGATACCTCCTTCAAAGGAACAAGAAGAGGAAGAAAGAGAAAATAAAGAAGAAGACAAGCTTGAAGAAGAGGCTCAGAAAAGAAAAATCATGGAAGAGGAACGACATGAAGAACATGGGAATGAACAAGAAAAGGAAGAAGAAAGATCCTCTGAGGGGAAGGACAGCCCCAAGGAGCACATGGTTGCCAAATCCCCAAGAAAAGAAATAGTATTCATTCCAGATTCAGATTAAGAAGAGGAAGAAAATCTAGAGTAGGATACTTTGAGTGGTAAAGCAATGCAAATTCAATGCACCCACGAGGAAGAAGGTGATAATGAATCACCAAAAAGGGGATCTCAGATCCCTAAATGGCTTGGAAATCAATTAGAGAAGAAGACCCCAACTCCAATGGATCCAAAGGAAAGGCTGGAGGGCATCTTGGCTCAAGCCCAAATAAGTGCAAAGAAGGAGAAGAAACCAAGGGTCAAATCTCATCTAACAATGGATGTCTCGAGATCCAAGATAGTATAGATAGCTACTCCAGTAATGGGAGAAGAAGAAGTAAGCTATAATATTTCTACCATTGACTTGGGGACAACCACAAGAGAACAAAATACCAACCATCTTCAAGGGTACGTCGCCACCATCGTACACCAAATGAACAAGGACAAGACTTCTAAAGAGGAGTTAAAGGAACAAGTGGAAGATCTAACTGCCTATATTCAACAATGGTCATCGACTGAGGATCTCTCGACCACGTCACTGGCTACCCCATTGTTGTCCAAAGAGCACATCAGTAAGCTAGAAAAGAGAAAAATTTGGATTAAGGCTACTAAAGATTGGTTCCAACATGTCATATATAATGGACACATGGGCATCAGTCAAGCCATTAGAATAGAAAAAAGGTTCCTAGAAATCCAGAAGCAAATAGATGGCATGAGGAATTTTTGCAATGATTTCCTAGAGCTGTATCAGATCATGTATCGAAAGATCGAGGCTATTCTCAAGATGCCCCAGAAAAACATGGGAAAAGGAGCTTGCATTAGCAAAGGTTGATCAGTGGCTCATTGAGACGTGGAAAATGAGCTTAGATTACATGAAATAAGTCTTAGAATGGGTACTAAATGAAGTAGACCTTGATATCGATAGGGTTAAATAATTTAGAATGGCATGCGGGGAGTACCTCAAACTAATGACAGATTTTGACATGCCTTTTGTGGAGATAGATCCAGAAAAGATAAGGTTCCATTTCCTCAAGAAGATGAATGAAGGGGCTATTGACATCCTCACCCTGGATTTCATGGAGTTTTTTGCTCATGCCTTCACCCAATCAGAACAAGTAATGTATAATACAACCAAATGTGACAAGGACTTGGATGTTCTCACTGACAGATCTAAGAAATGGAGCTTCCAAGTGCTTCAATATGACATTATGGAGTGGAAAAAACTTCAAAAATTGATTGGGAAGTTTGTGGGGTATGCCACTATAAAGAAGCATGAGGGGAATCTCATGATTGATGATGAATTCATCACAGTGTAATTGCAACAAAGGAAATCATCTAGAAGACAAAAGAGCTACAGTGTTACCCACAAGAAGACAAAATAGACTAAAATACAAGATGTGATTTTACATTGTAAAATATTTGGGGGTAGGTGAAACTATAATTTGTAGTGAGTCTTGGCCACACAATGAGATTAAATCTTGGCCATTCATTTTTCTTTTTGGACAGTATAAATAGGGGGTCTCCTCTCATTTTCAAGAGGGAGTTGAGTTGTTGTAAAGACATGTTGCTAGAATGTTGATAAAAATTCATTGATTTGGTGGATTCTTGAGTTCCAACTTTATGTTGCATGATTCTTCTCCTCATATGTAGTGACTTTGAGTAGATTAACTTTATTGTTTCATGTTTTCATACATGCTTTGGTATATTAGTTCATGTTGTTCATTGGTTTTAAAGAATTATGTTGTGTTGATTCCCTTCCTTGTTCATGTTTTTTGTTGTTCATTGATGATAAAATGTAGTGTAAAGCTAGCCTGAACATTATATGAATGTTGCACTTAAATTCTATCTCTTGTTAATGATTTATGGTGAATGAAAGGTTGAAAATCCATAGACCTTAGAAGATTGCACTTGTTTCATGATATTGTGAACTAAACTAGTTAAGTGGAACTAAGTTTTGGGAAGGTTGTCTACTACAGGGTCCTCCATTATCATTGTTCATCAGTATTTTCAGGTCTAGGAACTCCTCCCTTCCCTTTCCCCTTTTTCTTTTTTTAATAGGTGCTTTAGATAAAGTTCATTGCACATTGTAAAGCCAAATCAAAAGATCAAAGTGGAGTTTAAATTTGTTGTCCTAAACTTACGACAATAGAGCAACTTTTTAGAGAATTTTATAAACTCCATCCAATGATCCAATTACCCCCTAGTTTAACTCCTATAAGGCTGCCCTGTGATTACCAGGAAGATCGCATCAAACCAACTAATCAATTCCATGCATGTCATGACTTGAAAACTGAGAGAGCTTGGGGTGATTTCTCCAACTTAGTTGCTGAAATTACCTTTCAAGAGAGGTAGTGCACTTGTGCATTGCCTGTGTTGAGAAGGTGCAAAAACACCCATCAATAGAACTGGTGCTAAAAGGAGGGCCACTTTGAAGTTAAGTTGGATCAAACTAGATAATTTTCCCCTAGGAGATTCCATAGAGTTCTAAGATCTACACCCAACAAAGGGGAATTTCAGGAATTACAGCCCCCTACAAGGGCAAGAAAGACTCAAAGATCGAACTCAACCTATCCTCCTCATCCACTTCATCTCATTCACATCCATCCTCCTTCCATCTCTCACATGCTCACCCTCCCTCTCCTACCTTCCCCTCTTCCCTCCAATCATCCCAAACTTCCTTTCAACCATTTTCTTCCCATAGCTTGAGTGTTGTCACAGTCCCTACCTTCCAAGACCAAGGCATTGTCCCAACTGTCATTGCCCCTATACAGCCCCAAGTTACATTCCAATAGAAAGTGCCACCCCAGCCTCCCCTCATGGCTTGGATAGGAAACAATCCTTCCTCATTTTCCTCCAATGTCTACCATGATATTCCTAAGAATCTAGAGAGATTTTGCACGAAGTTCAACCCTTAGGATCTGCAAAGGACAGCTGAGGAGCACATAAAAATCTTCTAGGAAACATTGAAAGATATGTAGATCGATCACAAAGACATAGCATGCAATCCTTTCCCTTATTCTTTGGGAGAAGAGGCCTTCTATTGGTATATCAACTTGCCACCAGGATCCATCACATCTTGGGATCTGTTGAGGAATTCCTTCTTATAGAAGTACAAGATCCCAATCAGCCCTACAGAATTGTACTGACAATTTATGTCTATCCATAGGGAAGTTAACGAGCCAATCAGCTCCTTCAATGATCGACTCCACCAAGCATACACATGGTTACAAGCTCCATATGTGCTTAATGATTTCATTGCCTTGCCAGTTTATTATGCAACATTGGACAACCTCATAGTCGCATTGGTAAAGAGGATGCAGCCAGCTCCTGTCAGATTAGTGGATGCTTATGTTGAAGCATTCATAGCTAGAATTGACTTGGGATAGAACATCTTTGGCCCATTGCCCTCCCTAGGGCAGGTTTCTCATCCTATTCGAATTCAAGGACTTACTCAAGCTCTACAACATCAGACGCCCCTTGTGAACCAAGTACACAGTTACCCATAGTGCCCCATCAAAGGTAGCTCATGAGCCAGGCACCTTCGGTCCCTCATTAGTTGTAGTCTCAGTAACAGCCAACTTATGCATAGCTGCCACAAGTACCGACAAATTTACAAGGTTCCAAATTCCCGCCTACTCAGCAAAACCAATCGGTAGCATAGCCCGTCTTTCTTCAAAACCAAACATCATAGCCAAGCAGTGTCGAGAAAGATCGGTTAGACGAATTGACGAAGATGATCAAAAAAATGTCCATAGAAATGACTCACCTCAGGAACTAAAACAATTAGTTGCAGGCCTCTCAATGTAGCATCCACACCAACCTCAATCGAGACGATAAGGATAACCATGAGATAGGTACTTCATTCGGGCAGAATTAAGAGCAAGGATAGAACTCTAACCATAATTTTGAAAGGAGACCCTCAAAAAGATAGAATAGGATGTGGAATATGAGACCAAATAATGGAGGTGTTCCCACTCCTCTCGATCAGCCAACTAATACAGAGAAAACAACCAGCGGGGTATATTTAGCTGAGGTTGCCCTATCCGGAAGGTGCAGGATTCACAAGACTAGTAGGCATTCTGAGTTAGATTGCCCCAAGTTCCAAACAATAGCAAAGATCTTTCAAGTGGAGGTCCATAATGTCATTGATAGTGCGGGCTATAGAGACATAGTGTCATCTGAGCCACATGATTCCTCTATGCTTGTGGTCAACAAGGCCCCGTTTCCATGAAGTAAAAGCAACGAACCAAAGAACAAGGTTTCCTCCCCAAAGAATGAAGAAGCAAAAGAGGTAGGTAAAAATGAAGCTTTGTCTAAAAATTTTACTTAAGTAGATAATGGTCCACTAGATGAAGAGCAGTCTCATGAAGATTAAGTTCAAATGTTCCATCAGAGAGTATCCCCATATAGCTTGATAAGTAGGCAAGTCAAAGGACCCTTCACTACCTCTACTCCACCCAAAAACTTTAGCACCCCACTTGATCCTAATGCCACCAACAATCCAGGATATCCCCATGTGCCTACACAATATTTGAATAGAAACAAACAACCAAACCAAATGCAAAACCAACCAGCTAGTTCCTCAGTAGATAGATCCTTCAAGACTGAAATTGAACAAATGGGGGAATACGTTGCTAAAGAGTTCAAGAAAGTTAAAATTAGGTTGTCTTCCTTTGAGCTACTTAAGGTTCCTACAATAAGGCATCCCTTCTTTATGGAGATTAATGGGACCCCTTCCTCTAAAGCTACACAAGAAACACCAGCCAAAAAAGTCTCTTTTGAAGAGCCTCCACACAAGCCTATAATACAAGAAATCATAGGTAAAAAGAAGGACGCCCCTTCCAATCAGCAAACTGGAAAACAACCTGCTAAGGAGAAAAATCAAGTGCAAACCAAGGAAAAGACCAATGAAAAAGATAGGAACTAGGTGGCCTTGGCTGACTCGCCTGTGGGTTTATTCCAAGGAAAGCTAGAAATACAACCCTTCCTCACTACAATTAGGATATTCGGGAAGAATTTGCACAATTATCTTATTGACTCAGGAGCATCAGCCAATGTCATGTCTTTGGCTATATGCAAGGCCCTTGGGATTGTCTCCATGCCTTTGAGGAGAAAATTAACTCAACTAGACAAAACCGAAGTGAATATCATTGGAGAAATTAATCGTATCCATATGCAGATTGTTGCAAACCTGAGGGTGCAATAGGTTATTGACATCCAGGTTGGAGATATTCCTGACACATACAGAATAATCTTGGGATGAGACTTCACTAGAGCATTGAATGGGTATGTCTTAACTGAATTTTCTCACATGTGGTTGTCATGGAAGGGGAAGCCAAATCAAATCCACATAGATCAGGAGTCACACATGAAATTCATGATTAAAGAATATAATAATACCAATGAGGTGTTGTTTGTTGAAATAGAATTGGGTAATTATTGCCTCATGGATTATCAAGGACAACTAGAGTTTCTAGAAGAGAAGGCAGCTAATGGGGTCTTCTTGGTACTATGTAGCCCCGCTGCTAATTTGGCTCCTGCACCCCAGAGCATAGAAATGTTGGTAGAATCAGATGATGATGGGACTTATGATGATGGTAACTTAGGATTGTTGGATGGATTCTAAGACTTCATGGAAAATTGCATACATGACCAGCTTAGTTTAGGGGCAAGAATGGATTTTCAAGATATTTTATTGCCTAGCTAGTGTAGAGTCCGTAATGTTTCCCACTCAGAATTTGAGTTTTGTTTGTGTTAGACGGAAGTGGGGCACATCAAAGCACAAGCCACGCCTCAAGAGGAGTCATCGACTAGACAGCCTACCACCAAATGTGATGAGCCTATTCCCATTCCAAGGGTGGTGGATGTAAGTACACAACCAAGGTAGAATGCACACACGATGGGCCCCAAAGTTAAAGAACCTTCCAAGTTTTGGGCGTTATGCTTTGATGGATCTAAGTCTAAGCAGGGAATAGGAGTTGGATTTGAAATCATCAATCCTATGGGTAAGACTTACTTTGATGCCCATATACTCCAATTTTATTGTACCAACAATGTAGCAGAGTACGAAGCATTACTTCATGGTCTCCTAATGGATCTGAGAAATAACGTTAGAATGTTGCAAGTATTTGGTGATTTAGAATTGGTAGTAAAACAGGTCAGGAAATTATATTCATGCCATGATCAGAGGCTAGAAAATTAGTCATAGGGTTTGGGATCTTTTGGAAAGCCTCGATGCCTTTAACATCCAATTGATCCCTTGATCACAGAACCATACTGTTGATGCTTTGACCCAATCAGCTAACATGCTACAACCCCTCTCCTTGTTGGGACTCAAAAGTTTCACTGTTGAGCTGACCTCAACCCCATCTGTGCTAGACAATGTCACCCATTTTCATGTGTTCAATGACGATAGGCATATCTTGGAATTTATCACTAGCTCCGATGTATTTGCAACTTAGATAATTGATGAGGTCGAGCCTGAGGAAGCTAAGCTAGATATAGAAGGGGTTATCAACCTCAAACAAATACTATCCCCAAGGGCATGGTTTATCTTGAATGCATATTGACCTAGATTAGATCTGAGATCAATATTGGTAAGCACAAAAGGATTCAATCAATAACCAGTGTGACCCCCACAACCTCAGAATAGCCACAGAAGTAAGAAATGTATTCATTGGCAAGGTGTGCACACCAGAGGAGAAAAGGGAAATCATTAATTCATTACAAAAGTACCAAGATGTGGTAGTGTGGAGTTATGAATATTTAAAGACATATGACACCTCCATCATTATGCACACTATTCCCTTAAAGTCGAATGTTAGACCTTTCTGACAATGACAGTGTCCCATCAATGTATTGCTAGAGCCTATCATTTACAAAGAGGTGCAGAAGTTGTTGTCAGCCAGAATCATCTTTCCCATTAGGCACTCTACGTGGGTGGCTATTTTGGTCCCAGTAAGGAAGAAGAATAGAGAAATCAGATTGTGTGTGGACTTCTGCAATCTGAACAGAGCACCAGAAAATGATAACTATCTTGTGCCTTCATTGGATGAGGTATTACAAATTTTTAATGGATCACAAATGATGTCCTTCCTCGATGGGTACTCTGGGTACAACCAAGTAATGGTGCGGTATGAAGACAAACACAAGATATCATTCACCACTAAGTGGGGGACCTTTACATATAGAAGGATTCCATTTGGACTCATCAACATTGGCCCCACTTTCTAGTGTGTGATGGATATAGCCTTCAAAGATCTCATCGGAAAATGTATCATCATTTATGTGGATGACCTTACAGTGTTCTTGAAAAAGTGAGCTGACCATGTTTTTGATCTGTGAAATTTTTTTCACAGGTGCAGAGAATTCATAATATCTCTTAGTCCAAAGAAATAAATATTTGGAGTTACGAAGGGCAAGTTGCTTAGGCATGTTATTACAGAATGAGGAATCTCCATATACCCTAAGTGTATTCAATCCCTTTTGAAGATCCAATTGCTAGGAAGCAAGAAAGATCTGAAAACTTTCTTTGAAAAGATAAACTTTGTTTGGAAAACTATTACAGGCTTTGCTTAAATTGTCAAGCTACTCAATGCAATGTTGAAGCAAGATGCCAAAATTGAGTGGACTCCGAAGGAAAAGTAGGACTTTGAGGAAATCCATAAATCCATTACTGACACACCTATGCTAGTTAGCCTAAATTATTGGAATCCCTTCTACATCTACTCCTTTGCTTCAGACCACTCATGCGCCAGCATTTTGACCCAAAAGGATGACAAAGGAAATGAGCACCCAATTGCCTTCATGAGTGCTCCATTGAAAGATGCAGAGCTGAGGTACCACAATGTTGAAAATCAAGCATATGCTCTAGTTAGAGGAGTCAAGAATTTTAGACACTACATCTTGCACAATAAGGTATTCGCCATAGTGCCTAACCTAGCAGTGAAGAAATTGCTAATGCAAAATGAGCTAGGAGAAAGACAGGAAAAATGGATCACCTTGCTACAAGAATACGACATGGAGATCCATCCAATGAAACTGGTAAGAGGAAAAGCACTCAGCCAAAAAATAACTGAAGCAGTAGCTAAAGCAGGACCCGAGCTTACAGTTCAGCAATATCAACTCGAAGATGTCTGTCCAGGGGAGTGGTATGACGATATTGTTTATTATTTGCTAAACAACAAATGTCCATATTTTGTTGCAAGGAGTCCAAAAGCATGCCCTCAGACTGAAAAGTAGAAGCTATATGCTACAAGGTGTTGTACTTTACAAAAAAACCATGAAGGGGTCTACCTCTAGTGCCTCAGAAAAGAAGAAGCAGTGCAAATGTTGAAAGAATTCCATGACAAGTTTGGTACTAGTCATGGGTTTGGCTCTTCTACCACTCATCAAATCTTATGGGTTGGGTATTATTGGCCTAAAGTGTTCAAGGATTCCCATAATCATGTTCGCACATGCCAGACTGCCGCAACCAAGGAAAGGAATGTTGCTATCCCGCTGCAACCAGTCTTGGAGGTAAGACTATTCGCACAATGGGGTCAACTTCATTGGACCAATAAGCCCACCATCTTCCATGGCTCACAAGTGCATTCTAACCACCTCTAATTATTGTACTATATGGATAGAAGCTATTGCATGTAGGCAATATACTATGGAGGAAGTTGTTGATTTCCTTGAAAGTTTCATTGTAAATCATTTTGGTTGCTCATATGCCCTAGTCTGCGATAATGGCCCTATCTTTTCTTCACTTAAATTCACTAGTTGGGCCTTTGATTATGGTATTTCCTTTAAATTCATGTCCAACTACTATCCCCAGGGCAATGGCTTAGCTGAGTCCACGAACAAAAACAACCCGATTACTATCATCAAAAAGCTTCTCGATAAGAATCCCAAGGATTGGCATACCCAACTTTGTTTTTCCCTTTGGGTAGATCGTACACGCCACAAGGCTGCCTTGGGAGATTCCCCATTTCACCTCATCTATGGCCTCGAGCTAGTATTCATGATTCACCTAAAAATCAACACCCTCCAATTCATCAATGACTTCTATGAAGAAGGGGATTGAAGGGAGGCTTGCTTAGCTGAGTTGCTCCACATAGAAGAGGTATGTGACCGTGCCATTGAAAATATTGCCAAACATTAGGGCATGGTCAAAAGATGGTTCGATTGACGAGCCAAAGTGAAGGCCTTTAGCATTTTTGATCTGGTCCTATGTTGGGACAAGGCCCATGACAAGAAAGGGGGACACGACAAATTCGACAAGCTATGGCTTGGCCCATTTCAAATTGCTGAAATTCTCGAAGATAATGTTTTTTGCCTCGAAACCTTAACCAGAGAAGATATCCCACTACCCATCAACGGGTAGCACCTGAAGCATTCATCAAGCCTGAGCTCTCCCAAGCTGCTCTTGTAAATACCTGTGTATAGGTTAGTTTAGGTTGGCTTTGGTTTCCTCGCTTTGTTGCTTGCATTGCTTTCGGTTTTGTGTGTTCTCCAACTGCTTTTGTTTTGCTGAAGGTGTCTTTTTATTCCTGATGTGGTGGCCATGCTCGCTCACGAATGGTTCACTTTGCTACTCAATCTTAGTGTTCTTTGGATAAATATTTATTCTCAACTATCAATCTTTGATTGCGGCTATGAGACAGTCTCCTTATTTGAACATCAACTTGACCTAGAGCATGATCCTTAGTTGAATCCTATCACATCTAATCTCAGATTCTACACAAGATAAATGTTAATTGCTTCTAAAGAGTTGTTTGGTGGTCTTTATGAAAACCTAACAAGCGAAAGTCATAAGTCAGCTTTAGTAACCACTATGGTTCCAAGCCCGTAAGCTTCAATTCTTACACGGTTGAGAAAAACAAATAGCATTAAAAAGATATCAAAAGGAAAGAAAAGAAAGAAATATCAAAATGAAGCAACCGTTTGGGTGTGCAAGCAACTCTACCGGGGCTATGGATGCCCAACTGGAAATAGAGAAATGTTTGTGGGGTTGTAATAACAACTCCATCAGGGCTATGGACACCTGATTGATAGCAGAGCAATGTCCAGGTTACTTTTGAAGTTGGATGATTCATATCTTTTTTGGTTTGATTAACTAATATTTTTAATAGTCTCCAAAGAAAATGAATGAATTCACTACCTACACACACTTCTGAGATGTTGTTGTGATTCGATTCAACCAATGATCTCATTCTCTTTTGATTCCCCTAGTTCACTTTCAGAAACTAGCCCCTGGTTTGTGAAACCAAATATTTTGGGTTTTGAATGAACATTTACCCTTAGAATGCTCAAGAGCATTCTCCAGCGGAGTTGCCATTTGTTGTGCCTACAGCACACATACCATGTTTGAAATAGAGACCCTCTCTTTTTGCTTTGCTAGGTCACTTTTATCACCACCTCATTTTGCGTGCCCCCTATTTTTGAGTCCAAAGTGGTCAAAGGATCCTAGAAGAGTCACTTTTAGTTGATCATATTATGCTACCCTCAAATTTTCAAGGCCTTAGGCCTTTACAAAATTTTCCTAGTTGTTTGCCTTCGATCTTCAAAATTGACTTCCTTGGATCAATGTGGGTTTGCCCATGCGGGTCACCCTTTGTGGAATTCCCTAGCTCCCTAATTGTTTCAAACAATCATTACATCACATACTTTCATGTTGTGTAACCTACATCCTTGGTGGTTATTTTTATCGCTGACTGCCCGAGCGGCTCACTTGACTATCATCCGCTCAGTGGAATCTGCCATTCCCTCCATCATTTTTGAAATGTGTGTACAACAACCCTAGCCGCCACCATACCCACATTTATGAGGGGCATTAAATATCACATTTGGACTTATCATTTTCACCGGTATTCCTTTTTGCAATGTTGTCAAATCCTCCTACCCTCGCCGCCTCCACGCCCGCATCTTGCCTTCACCAATTCAAGCATCATTATTATTGTGATCCATCATTGTCCATGCGGAATTTTGAGGTAGGGTTATTGTCACCACTAGTTACATGCTTTTCTTCTAAATTTTGAAAATGGTTAAGTATTCTTGGATAAAAAATTTGAAATTAGGTAAGAAAATACATCCCCCACAAAACCCATGTTTTAAAATTTGGAGAAATTCTTGAAAATCGACAACTTGGATTTGGTGGAACTCAACGTTCCCACCACCATTCTTGAGCTAGGGCATTCATGCCTTGCGGGCTTGTAGCTTGACCTCCATCATCACCTCCCTTTGAAAACATGTAATCTTTACCAAAGGAAAAACACATCCATCGAACTTGCACCCGCAGGATGCTCCCTCAACTTAGCCATTATAAACTTTTCCAAATTCACAAGTCTTAGTGGATGGATCCTTCAACCCTCTCATTTTTGCATGTGTGGGCCCCTGCCTACAAAATTCCTTCAAGCTTCACCATTTCGAATAGTAATTTGGTCACGTCATCTTGCTACGTGGGTCTCACCTCTACAATTGACATTCAAACTTAAAAGCTTAAGTATCAAACCCATTGCGGGATTACTCTCACGGACTTCCATCTATAGGTTTTTGATTGGTCTTTGCCATTTTGAATGGCCTTTGTGACCTGCCCTTCCGCCCATCGGACCTAGCATTCACGACCATTGTCTGAACTCACAAAAAAAAAAATCCCTCTTACGCGCCACCATTCGCGGACTATCGTCCTAGTCCCTTCGTGTTGAAAATCCAAAGACTAACGTTTGCCCACTACATGAGGCCCGACCCTTCCTTTTCCCTTTGATTGTCCGAATGAAAATGATCAATGCATGCGCCTCGTGCAGACCTAATGATGCAGGCCTCTTCGGGAAAACTTTCGTCCCTTCCTCATTGTTCTAGATGACCAAACCACAACGAATTCCTGCACCTTCCGGCCCACACTCTTAAACTTTAATGACAAGGTGATCTTCATCTCTCAAAGCCGCGCATCCTACATGGTGGGATACCACTTGCAGGGCACCGCTCTGCCAACATTTTTTCAATGGTAGAGCTCCAAACGGCCAAGTTACCTTCTAGTCCTGCATGCTTGAATGTGGATTTAACATTCCTAGGGTTTGAAGGTGATTTTAACCCACGTGTCGAATTGGGTGGTCTCTTCAGTGGACCCCACATCATCATCAAATCCTAGTGCGGGTGGAACCATGTGGGTCATCACGCCCTATCTATCATCTATCCATAGCTTCCTTCAGAATGGTTGCCAGCCTAGGGAAGTTTGCACTCTTGGGCCCGCATTGCCTTAACACCCCCAAACAAGCATCTAACGATGACCCGAAAGAAATGTTAAGATATTTGAAAGATGAATTATTTGATTTAACATCTTTTTGCAATATTTTGGCTAACCTTCCTCATATTTTTATGCTTGAATTCATTTACTACTCCTTTGTCTGCACGATATATGGAACCAGTTGCAGGGTCTTCGAGGGCAGCCATGGAGAAGGACAAAGGAAAGAAAATTTCCAAAGCACCTAGGGGTAAAGAGGACAAAGACCAAATGAGGTATAAGTTCCAAGGGGAACCCCTCAACTCTAGGGTCACCACAGACTAGAAGGAGATCTCAGACACTAATCTAGGACATATTGATATCAATGAATTCAAGCAAAGGGTCTAACTCAACCCCACCATAGAAAATCCCAGGAAGATTAAAAGAAGTGGGTTAGCTAAGTTCGTTGGATTCCCACCAGCCCTCATAGCTCCTGAGCTCTTAATGGCCTATAGAGAGGCATACCAGGAGCATACAAAGAAGATAGTGGAAAGAGATGGCAACATAGTAGCTGATTTATCTTCCAAATCAATATGGAAAACTTTTCATATCCCTACCTTCAATGAAATGGAGGAGACAACCAAGGAGTATGCTTAGAAAATTTGGGATGTTGACCCCCTCGGATGTAAGAAGCTTATCAATCAGTACTGGCTTAAGGAGAAGAGGGGTAGCGCAAACAAAGTGCCCCAAGAACTCTTTAAAAGTGAATTTTATGAGGATTACCATAACTTGGTAACCTTATTAAGAAAAGTTATGGGCCTTCCAATTGCAACCTTCTTCTAGGAGTGGATGTTGTACTTTTTGGAGGAGATAATCTGAGGTGAAATCATGTTCTATTGGGTTGGAATGATTAGTCACTTCTTGCATGATAAATTTGTGGCCATAAAGAGGACTTCACAATTCTACATGAAATCATACCTGGTCTACCTACTTGTTGACCATGCCCAATATAGAGGACTATTTGTGGCACCAAATCCAACTCTAGGAAAGGAATTGAAGGTCTACGACAGGTATCCCAAAGTTCAATTCCGAAAATTCAAGAAAGACTATTATAGAGTCAATGATGCCTTCATTGGGCATATCATCAGATTGCTTTGAGGCGATTTTGAGAGAAGGGTTACCCACAGTGCCAATGCCTACATCCACTGGTTCGGCTTCTTATTCATCCAATTTCCAAAGTTTACGTACATCCAAATTGAGGGTTTCTCAGAGAAACCATATAAGCTGCCCCGATACCCAAATGACCGGTTGGTACTACTTGAACTCTCTTGGAAACTACAGCATGCACACACCCTCCTAAGTAGCAAGCATAGAGAAGGGATCCCTTATCCCCTCACATTTGGATAGGATATGTATGAACTTCACATGTCCCATTATGCAGAATACTTCGATAAGGAGTTGGGTGAATACAACTTGGAGCTCTATACCGCCAAACCACGAATGGACCCATATGGCAAATTGAAGAAGGTGGTCAATATCAAGTACACCCATCTACATAATGTAGAAGACTTTTGGGACAATTGAAAATATGATAAGGAGGTGTATATTTGGAATTACATGTGCATCGTGACATACTTCATCAAAATAGTGAAATTGTTTCCAGTGCCGGATCAGATCGTTGAAGACGAGAATACTATGGTAGATCTTAGGTATGACATTGCCAATCTATCACTCCCACTAATTGACTAGAATGAGGAAGAGGTTAACAGCCTTGACATCCTGACAAGGCCTATTGAGGCAAGGACAAAAAGATGGATCGATGAGAAAATCTCTCAATTAAAGTTGTAGGGAGTGACCCTAACATATGGGGAGCTTGAAGATCCAATGGAGAGTGAGACAAACAATGCCTCTGCTAATGCTACCCCAACTGGGGAGATTCTGGCATCTCTTCCCACTACACGATCCAAGAAGAGAAAATAAATGTCTGAACACCATCCCAAGTCTAGGGTGTATTCAAGGAAAACCTTGAAGGGTGAACCTTCCAAGAAACCCAAGAAATCAGACAGCTTCATAGGAATGCCCACCATTTAGGAGGAGCTGCTCCATGAAGGAGAGGAGAAATATATTGAGTGTCCAAAGTCCCCATATTCTATCGTAGTTATTGCTGCTACTATTTCTACCACCATTGCTTCTTTGCCTAATTCTCAAGCGATGGTTGCCTCTTCTCTGCCTACGATGGATATTTTAGTCCACCTTGCCTCCACTCCCCTACAACCTAAGTTATAGCCCTAGATTCGCCATCTGCCACCACCTCTCCACTCTCTTCCTCATCCATGTCACCTAAAGAGGAGTTAAGGGCACAGGTGGGAGATCTGACTGCCTATATTCAATAATGGTCATCGATTGAGGAGTTCCCCACCACATCATTGGCTACCCCATTGCTACTATTCGAAGAGCACATTAGTAAGCTAGAAAAGAGAAATAATTGGACAAAGGCTACTGAAGATTGGTTCCTACGTGTCATATATAATGGACACATGGGAATCAGCCAGGTCATTAGAATAGCAAATAGGTTCCTAGAAATCCAGAAGCAAATGGAGGGCATGAGGAAGTTTTGTACTGATTTCCTAGAGTTGTATCGGGTCACCTACCCCAAGCTCGAGGCTATTCTCAAGATGCCCCAGAAATCATGGGAAAAAGAGCTTGCATTAGCAAAGGCTAATCAGTGGCTCATTGTGATGTGGAATGAGCTTAGATTATCGGAAAGAAGTCTTAGAATGGGTACTCCATGAAGTAGAGCTTGATATCGATTGGGTTAAAGAAATTAGAATGGCATGCAGGGAGTACCTCAAACTAATGATAGATTTCGACATGCCTTTTGTGGAGATAGATCCAAAAAGGATAACGTTGTATTTTGTCAAGAAGATGAATGAAGGGGCTACTAATGTCCTCACCCTAGATTTCATGGAGTTTTTTGCTCGTGCCTTCCACCAATTAGAACAAGTAGTGCAGAATACAACCAAATGTGACAAGGACTAGGATGTGCTCACCGGAAGATCTAAGAAATGGAGCTTCCAAGTGCTTCAATCTGACATTATGGAGTGGAATAAACTTTAAAAATTGATTGGGAAGTTTGTGGGGTATGCCACTATAAAGAAGCATGAGGGAAATCCTGTGATTGATGATGAATTCCTCACAGTGTAGCTACAACAAAGAAAATTAGCTAGAAGACAAAAGAGCTACAATATTTCCCACAAGAACACAAAATAGACTAAAAGAAAAGATGTAATTTTATATTGTAAAATATTTGGGGGTAGGTGAAACCCTAATTTGTAGTGAACTTGGACATACAATGAGATTAAATCTTGGCCATTCATTTTTATTTTTATACACTATAAATAGGGGGTCTCATCTCATTTTCAAGAGGGAGTTGAGTTGTTGTAAGGACATGTTGGAATGTTAATAGAAATTCATTGATTTGGTGGATTCTTGAGTTCCAACTTCATGTTGCATGATTCTTCTCCTCATATGTAGTGAATTTGAGTAGATTATCTTTGTTTTTTCATGTGTTCTTACATGCTTTGGTAGATTAGTTAATGTTGTTCATTGGTTTTGAATAATTTTGTTGTATTGATTCCTTTCCTTGTTCATGCTTTTTGTTGTTTATTGATGATAAACTATAGTGTAAAGCTATTCTGAACATTATATGAATGTTTCACTTAAATTCTATCTCTTGTTCATGCTTTATGGTGAATGAAAGGTTGAAAATCTGTAGACCTTAGAATATTGTACTTGTTTCATGAGATTGTGAACTAAACTGGTTAAGTGGAACTAAGTTTTGGGAAGGTTGTCCACTATAGGGTCCTCCATTATCACTGTTCATCAGTAGTTTCAGGTCTAGGAACTCCTCCCTTCCCTTGCCCCTTTTCCTTTTTTTTAATAGGTTATTTAGATAAATTTCATTGCACAATGTAAATCCAAATCAGAAGATCAAAGTGGAGTTTAAGATTGTTGTCCTGAACTTACAGCAATAGAGAAACTTTTCAGAGAATTTTATAAACTTCATCAAAGGATCCAATTCCCCCTAGTTTAACTCTCGTAAGGCTTCCTTGTGATTACCAACAAGATCACATCAAACCAAGTGAGAAATTCCATGCATGTCATGACCTAACACCCGAGAGAGCTTGGGGTGATTTCTCCAACTTAGTTGCTGAAATTACCTTTCAAGAGAGGTAGTGCACTTATGCACTGCCTATGTTGAGAAGGTGCAAAAACACCCATCAATAGGACCCTATATCGTTGATGAAGATTATGAGTTTAGAATATCTAAACTTAAGGCAATAGATGGTAAACCTCTCAAATAACCTATAAAGTTTGTGCATTTGTGTAGATACTACACTTAGCAGTTCTTTTGAATGATATGTATATTAAAGTTTGTTGTTAGATTAAGTAGATACTTTCTATTTTTCTCGCATTCCTTCATTCCTAAAAAACATTGGTGTGTGTCTTGGATAATTTTGGGTAATTGTTCATCTATTTGAATTATTACTTCTTTATGCATATCATTCAATCATGTGTGTAATATGTTAAATTATATCATTACATGCATTTAATTTTATATTTAATTATATCATAAGGGCATCTAGTTTAGCATGATTACACTTAACCAAAAAATGTAGCATCCAAGTAGACATGAGTGTTTAATTAGATTGTATTTATCATATAAAAATTAAATCATGGATAATATCATTAGGATTGCTTAATAAATAACATTGACATCTAAAATACAAACACATAACACATAGAAAAAAAAACATGCTCATATATATATATATATATATATATATATATTTCATGAATTTCATATACATCAAATCACCACAGTAAAAAATGTGGTATGCCATAACAAAATGTTGGCATATGGCTTGTATTTTTTGTCATTGATGGCAACCTAAGTCAGTATAGATAACCGAAATTACATTCAGTCCGCAGTTTAGTTTTGGCAACTACTGGTTGAATAGGGTGAAGAATAGGACATTCGATTATAAGTATGACAGTTGATCTAAACATCTCACCGGACTATTATTTTGTGTTGTGAACCTCATACAAAGTATTGATGATGCTTGTAATACCTTGGTGAAGGATTTCTTTGATACACACTCACTGGTTCATGATCTAGGAGATCTGGTATACTAATTTGTTGGCTATCTATGCTAGTAGGCCGAACCAATGAAAATAGTAATCGTGGATGTATAAGGAGTAATTAATTAAATATCTTCATGCTCGATTATGTTTTTTTGGGTCCTCTCTTTGTCTTAACCGACTTTGGAGGATGCACATAAAGAATTTGTGGTGGATCTAGCTAACAAGATGGAAGTAACTTAATATTTTATGCAGTTGATTGATGAATGAACAAATCCTTGTTCGCGGATATATATGAGTTTGATTCTATCATTTTGATGTGTAGAAAGTGTATAGGGAGCCATTATGAGCTAATTTAAATTATATCAGAGTGTGATGCAAAACTTAGTAGAGTAATTGTGTGGATTTGTCTTGATGTGATGCGAAGAGCAGATAAGAGCATAGTAGAGCAGAGCGAAGAGCAGAATCAGTCTGCAAATCCAGAAATCAATCTATGAGCTTCATTGAAACTATAACTTGGCATGAATAGATGCTATAATCTTAGTTCAACCTTCAGATGGTCTTAATCTAAATCTTTTCTATGGAAGTAAGCCTTTTTCTTGAGCAGTGATCTCTAGGTAGTGTGCCTGAATGCAAGTGCATTTCGTTTTGTATACAACTATATTTAAGTACTCAAATTGTGGATTAACCTCTAGCATAGTTTTTCCCCTAATAGGGTTTCCACTCAAAAATCTATGTTATGGTTTCATGAATAATTACTTTGAATGCATGCATCTTTCTTTCAAAATTATGTTTTATTGGTTTCAAGTTTTTGATGATTAAAGATAAATATTGTTGAACACTAATTCACCCCCCCCCCCCTCACAGTGTTCCCTTGAGTCCAACACAAAATACATCTAGGTAGGCCTATGGCTACCAAGCTCCTTAGGCCCTGGTGGTGGTGCCCACCATGAGATAGTGGATCAAGAATATCCTCTAGAGCTAATCCACTCTTGTAGCCCCTCTAGTTGACCTAAAATTGTAGCCTCATGTACAAGAGTTGTGATGCACTCCTACTTGATTTGATCCCTCTCTTGCTTGATCTGATCCCTCTTCGCTCAAACCCTACTCATTTCCTCCCATAGAATGGCCTATGAATCATTTTCAATAGGAACTTGAGTGGCTCTAAGTTCCTCATGTGCACCCCTAAGCTCCTTGTGTGTAGCTTAGAGCTCCTCATAGGCAACTCTCACCTACTCCTCTCTAGCTATAGCCTACTCCACTCTAACTCAGACATCCTCATTTTTAGCTCTAACATCATCAATGGTCCTCATCACATCATAATAATATGTCCTCCATCGAGATAGGGTCTCAAAAAAATTAGAATGGTTCCCATGCTTGGTGGTGGCCTATGCTCAACCCATATCGACTAGTGTGGGGTATCAATGACGCCTTATTTGTGGTGAATCGATTAAAGAAATTGAGCCAATCTTGTGTACCAACTATAAAAAAGAAGACATAAAATAAGTTAGAACAAGATAGGATATATAAGCTTAAGAAAGTTAATAACATGCATAATTAACATATCATCACCTGGATCTCCAACTCGCCAATTAGGATCTCAATAAGACACTACGGGCAACATATTAGGATTCCCTTGATGGGATGGTGGTGTGGTGGGATCTGCATGAATTCTCTCTCCATGCTCATTATATTTAATTCCCTATGTAGTCGTAGGATGTGCTCGGGTGACATGAGGATAAGATCTAAGTCTCTCCTCGGGGGCATCTCTAGCCTCTATAAGCTCCTCAAGATCCTCTCCCATTGATTCTTTATCCTCTTCCTCCAAATCCTCTGCCTCATCATCAGCTATCGAATCTCCATCCACATCCTCATCCTCTCTCTCATCCCTTCAATGATTTGGCCAAGGCCCAAAATTTCCTATGGGATGATCATCAGGAAAGACTCGCTCAAATTTTTCTATCATCTACCATCTATCATAGGCAGTTGACATTCCGACATCATCCTCATCAAATGTTGGATGTGCATCTTACCCCTCATCCTCTGAGTCACCATAGGTGATTTCGATAAGCGTGGGATGTTGAATGTACTGTGGCCTAGCACCATTACATGCAAATCTTAGATATGTAGGCCATGGGTTGAGTGTTGTCTTGAGCTAGCTGAATTGTATCATCATGTGATCATACTAAAACAACATGATGATATCGTCATGTTTCCCAACCAATAACCTACCTCATTGAATCTTGGCTATATTTTGTGTAATATCAAACTTAGCCATTGTTGTATAGTCTCGTATGGTCTCCATATGATGTCATTTTCCTCTAGATGATCGAATCTAACTCACTATTATAATAGATATTTATGCTACCAAGGTTGCCTAAGGGTGTAGTGAAAGACCCATGGATAACAATGAAGAAAAAGACTAGGGAATATGGTAGCCTTGGTACATGTCATGTTCTCGAATGCATACACCTAAAGAAGAGTGCAAAGGAAGATACTAGGAACATCCCAATAGATGAAGCAACCAAGATCATAGATAAGTGTGCCAACATACTTCATCCTTAGGAATAAACTATCTAATGCTCCTCCATATCTCGTATTGTGTGAATAAGGCCTCCATCCAGGTGTATGTCTCATCCATCAAGTATTATATCTAAGGCAACAGTAACACACATAATGTGCCAAATAAGTGGAACAATAGCATGCAAAATCCACTTAAGCTTGACATGACCCTTGGAGTTAGAATCTTTGTGAAACAATGAAAAATAGGTTGGGGGTTGATTGAAAGTGAAAGGGGACTCACCAAAATGATAGAAGATAAAAATATTCTCCACTATTTCATTCGAGAAATGAGATCCAACAATGAAATGACTATCAACCAAAAGGTGAGTCAAATCAAGGTATGAATTTTCAAATTTCCCTTTTATCTAAGGATGAGGGTCCCTATTAAACAACACTTTGGGGAGAAATATTAAAAATAGAAAATCTAACCCAAAATGCAAGATATAAAGTGCATATAATAGATTAATCTCAATTCTAATGGAACTAGATGTTGAATGTCCAAAATACTGAGAGGGGGTGAATCAATATTCTATTAAAATTTTGAACATATCTTATTCAATCACCAAAACACATTAACATAAATAAAGAATGAAAGCATGAAACATTCACAAAGTCACATAACACATGAATACCAAGATTTTTATGTGGAAAAACTGTGGTGAGGATTAGCTCACAATATATTATATCTAGATATATTATATTACAATGGCTCACTTCCAGGACACACTATCCTTATAAGGCTCATAGCTAGAGTTAAACACAATAAAAAAATTCTCACTGCCAAAGGATGATTTGATAGAAAGTGTACCTCCCTTGTGCTATATTTTAGTTTCTTTGAATCTTTTAATACAAAGTATGGCTTTTCTTAGCAGTTGCTCAACAATTATGCTCTTATTTTCATCTCTCACCATTGAATTCACATGTTCACATCATATGAGACCATTTGCACCTGATATATCATTCATACTCACTCTTCTAACTTCTCAACTCCAAAATGTCTCATATATATATATATATACTCAATTACGTTCGCACACATCAATTACGTTGGCCTAATTAGATGTAAACAAAAACAATTCAAAATAGCTTTTGTCGACTCCATAGATGATTCAAAATTATCTTCACACTCAGACCAAACATGCAATACATAATTTAGGTTGGAATGGACCTAAAATAGATCCAACTAAAATCTGTAATGTATATTTAATATTCACAATACATATCATGTATTAGGTCAGCCAAGAATGGAACTAATTGCAAAAACTTTCAATCCTACATACACTTCTCATACAAGCGATGCCTAGATTCGATCTTCCTTCACAATCACACTTCGCCGAAATCAGTGAGATTATGTTTAGAACCACAACATAGAATAATTATTTTCAAGTAAATGTGAAATTTCCCATAGTGATATACTAAATAAGGAAATGATTGAGATACACAAAGCTAAACCCTGTCATCCATAACTTCCAAGATATTTCATAAAATATCATAGAATCTTGATTTTTCTTGAATCAAATAGACATTGTGAATGGTTTATCTAGACCTATTCAAACATCAACAAAAAACACAATGTTAGCCCATAAAAAAATCTAAAACAATCATTCCCCATGCAATTCATTTAAGTGCAAAAGAACAAGAAATGAAGATGAATAATCAAATAAAGCTATTAAATCTTGCTCAAGAACACTCAAACCACCATCCCATAGGGGAATTGGTGTTTCTTTGATGTGCAAAGAAGCACTTTCCTAATTCCTTGCTAAGATTTTGATGAATATTTTTGATGATTGTGCTCCTTTGATGAAAATTTGGCCATAACCTAGCTAAGATTGACAAAATTCTATGAAAATTTGGATGAAGATGGATGAACTTGCATAAATGCCCTTGCCTAAAGTTGTGCATCAAAATTCCTAAGATTGTGGATCCAAAATCAATATAAGAGCTCTTCATTTATAGGAGAGAAGGATGGAGAAATGAGAAATAGGATGAATGTGGGATAAAAGAAAGGACCAATGGAAATGTGCCATTTGACAACAAGCTATAGAAGAGAGGTTGTGCACATTTTGGTCAAGGAGAAAATAAATGCAATTAGGTAGAAATTTGAAATTTGAAAGTTTTCTTGTGGAAGAGGATGTGGAAGAGGAGTTAGTGCCACTTGGCTCAAGAAAAAGGACTCGTAAGAGACTTAAATGCCATATTGGAGGACAATTCCTTTTGGGAGGGAGATTTCAAAATGGAGGAATATTCCAACAAGATGCCCTTTTTGAATGAAAAAAGAAGAATTTATAAATCAATTAAATTGATTTACTTGTGCAAGTTGTGAAATCTAGAGGATTTGATGGATTAGAGTTAGAGTTAATTAGGATTTAATTAACTTAGATAGGGATTAGTTTGATTTGACATTTTGACTTAGATTTTTGGATTTATTTAAATCAAAAAGAGAAGAATTAGATTTAATTAAATAAAGTTTGATTTATTTAATTAAAAGGGTTGATGTTAGATTTAATCAAATAAAGGTGATTTATTTAATCAAAAGAGGGAATATGATTTAACCAAATAAAATGATTTAGTTAATTAAAAGATGGACATTAGGATTAAGTAAAATTGATTTATTTAATCAAAGAGGAAATACCAGGATTAATTAAATAAAATGATTTATTTAATTTAAAGAAGAAGCTTGATGAATTAATTAAATAAGGATTATTTAATTAACTGGTTAGTAAAGAAGTGATTCCAGATGAAATGATGTTAGTAGATCAAGATTAGGTGTCTGATATCAATCAGGATAATTTCGATGTCTACATTTTTCCCCTCTTTGAAGAAATGTACCTGCTGCATTGGTTCAAAGAATAACCTTGCCAGGATCAAAATTCAAAAGAAATTGACTTTTCGAATGCCCCATTGCTACCCCAATGAGAAGGATTATGCTGGCATACTACCCCCTCGAGAGATCAGATGAAAAGTTTGATTTGAAGGTCGATCTCATGACAAAGAGGTTCAATATGGATGCATGTATGGTTAGACTAACAGATCTATATGATAATGATGATGCAAATGAGATGTTTTTAAGATGTTTATAATAACAAATCTATATTATCCTAAACAACTTAAATGATTATGCAATGCATGTGAGATGGATGATGTTTTCTATTATGATGATATGTATGAATATGAAGGATGTAGATGGCTTGTGGATGACATGATATCATGTTAGCATGAAAGAAGATAGAAGAAATAAGATGATGAAAAAGGATCCAGCAAGTCCATGATCTATGAGACTTTATTAGAGATGATGATGAATGATGATGATGTATTGCTTATCAAGAATTGGGATTTTAAAAGGGCTTACTTACCTTATGTTTGATAACACACATAGATACGATGCATCAAGGTATAAAGGACCAGGATGGCATTGTACCTAGTGTGATGTACTTTGACTCGACAAATAGATAGGAGTATCCTTGATCACACCTGACATACAGAAACCTTACCAAGATGTACTTCAAATTTTTCAAATATCTTGGACCAAAACACAGAAATGCATAACCTTCCAATGTAATAGTCAACAAGCTATTCAAAACACCCTCCATACATACCTAACAAAGAAAGTATTCACCAAGGTTATATTACAAGAACATCCAACAAGCATAGAAAATGAAAGATAATGATCAATGCCCCATTCCTTTCTCTCTAAATAATTTTGATTAGTCATCATCGAGAGGTCATTGGAATGAGTGCAATAAGATAAATCAAAAAAAAGATCAAGTAAGAAAACAAGACAATGTTCTTCATACCTCTATCCAAGGGGATGTGTTTTGAGGATAAGAATCCAAACTGATTTTGCCAAAAGATAATGCCCATTGTAGGAAGGATGCATCCTAGGACATGTTAGTGGATGGTGCCAAGTTGTTTTGTTTAGGATAAGTATCCAAAGTGATTTGCCAAAGATAATGCCCATTGTAGGAAGGATGCATCCTAGGACATGTTAGTGGATGGTGGCAAGTTGATAGGTTGTTTGAAAGGCTATTAATATAAGGTCGATTGACATGTTTGTGAATGATCAAGAGTTTGATTTTGCATTCAAAAACAAATTGTTTCAATTTTGATTTTGCGTTTAAAGTTTGCTTTTGTTGATTCTCGTGGTTGTCTCTGTTTGTTTTGCCAAAGGATGAAGGTGACGATTGATTTATTATGAGTGATGTTTATTTCAAGTGAAAGTGAGATGAGATGGATGCACATTTTTGGGTTTTTTGAATGTTTTTGGTATTTTGCAACGTTTTGAGGCTATTTTTTGGGTTTTTTGAGATGTTTTACAAATGTTTTGATTTTCAAATTTTCTAATGTTTTTGTGTTTTATGAGATTTTATGATTTTTTTTGGATTTTGTGTCTCGAGGGTTGATCAAGAATTAGCATTGCCTACGTTTAAGCTCAGAGACGACATAGTTCAAATATCAATTTTTTTTACATTTTCTAACTTTTTGACCTATTTTGGGATTTTGATATGTTTTGGATGTTATTGGATTTTCACATGATTTTGACGATTTGGATATGGATATGTGATGATATCAGTGCTCTGTTTTGGGATTTTGTTGAAAACCAAGCTAAGGTTGATTGATTTGATTGATGGATTGACAATGATAACATTGTTGAGGATACACAACAATGCAAGGATAGTGTTAAGCAACACAAGGATTGGGAAGGATATCCCAAGATGATGATGGATTGGTTGGATTTGGTTTGATCAGGATTTTGAAGCTTGGTTTGGAACAAAAGTGTTTTGATGATTTGATGTGACGTTGAAGTACACATTAGATCCAACTGATATTATTTTTTTGGATTGATGTTCGATGAAAGATAAAGCTCAATAAGGAATATCTTCTCGTCAAAATATGCCATGGGCTAGTGATTTGGATTTGTTGCTCACAAATTCTTTGACCAATTTTATTTTTACATTTTTCAATGTTCATATCGCCACACAAGTTGAAATATATAGATCAAGATTTATTCCTGAAGTAAGATGTAAATATCTACCTCCAATGTCTAGCAATGTGTGGATTGCCATGGGTGGATGCTTGGATAGATGGATGGATGGATGGATATGGTAAGCATGCAAAGTATGCCAAGGATTATCTTTTGATAAGATAAGGTTTTCGAACAAAGGATGCTCAAATGCTTATTGAGTAGGATAGGATCAATGAAAATGACCCATTTCAAGATGTTTACCATAAGCAAGTGTAAAGTGTACACCAAAATTTGCCAAGATCAAGATAATTTGTAAGATGGATGGAGATGGATGAATGGATTTATTATGGATAATATGGATGGAATGTTATTATGGATGTGATACAATGCTTTCTCCTGAAATGGTGCACGTAGATGCCCAATTCTACACATGATGCCTATTTGCCAGGTTTTCATTATGGTACCTGTCTAAAGTGCCACTATAGTGGTTTTCACTGAAGGGTGATTTTTATCTTTACTATTTTTATGATTTTTTATGAAGTATTTTAAGCTCATGTTGAACCACCTAGTGGTGTCAACGTAGATGATTCTATAATAATGTGCCATCGATATCTTGCTTGAAGAAACTACTCTGCTAAGATACGTGCACTTGAGTGTAACTTTTGAGAATTATGTTCTTTGTTGATACTAAGGTTAACTTTGTCTTTGTGCGCACATCGCGATAGAGTGTCTTCTGAATCCTTATGATGAAGGGTTTTTGCCAATAAATGGTCAATGTGAAAATTGGATATCATGCATGGGGGAGTGGATGTTGTTGTATGTTTAGGAATGAAGGATGGATTGGTTGATAGCTTGGAACCTTTGACTCTCCAAACTTGGGAAGATGAGCAATAATGGGTGGATATGGAAGTGTGCATAGAATTATGACCAACTGCTTGATATACTTTATACGTCACTTGAGAAGCTTGATTTTTCCTTTGTGGACATCTTTGATGGATACTTTTCCCTTTTTGATTTTTCCCCATAGTTTCTTTGAATAATTGAGTTTGATAGGGATAATATTTATTTGTATTCTTTGGTATCCACTTGTATTTGATTTTTCCATGCTTTACAACTTCTTATGCTTTGATAACGTTCTTCATTTTTTGATTCAAGTCTTTCTTTTCATGTTGGTCCCAATTCGTGGATGGGGTGATGGGTAGATGAAGATTCGTGACATGGTGGGTTGTAGTATTGGCATCAATTTCATCATAAGGATTCTTCGTGCCTATGTTGACATTTTCTTGAGATGAAGTTTCCCCCAGTATTATAGAGGTATCACTGATATGTTTAGATCCCTTAATTGTCACATAACCAAGACCTTGATACTTAGGATTTCCAATAATTTGTATCTGTTCTAGGATACCCTGTTCATGTAGGCCTAATCCTCTACCTTGATAATTCATCTTTTGAAAAAAAAAATTTACAATAGGATATGATTTACCTTGGAAAGAAGGTGCTAACCCTTCTCTGCTTTGTTGTGGTCCTCAAAGGTGATAGCTTCTTCAGTGATAAGATAGCTTTCCCTAAAAAAGGCAAGTGATCCAATTTTATAAGTGATAGGATCCTCCATATGTAGGATGACTTCCTGATTGATTTATTTGGATTGATCTTATGAAATATCATATTTTAATGTTTCTTCAAGAGGTGTTGATGATTCATTGTCCACATAAAAGTCTTCCTCATGATTCATTTTTTATATGCCTTCATAGGATGTTTCTGATTCACCACTTCTGTAGGAGCCTTCTTCATGACCCATTTCTGATATGTCTCTAGAATTTTTTATATCTTGATCATTTGTACAAATTTTAAGAGTGGGAGACTCTTGTTCCTTGTTAATGATATCAAGAGTATGATACTCCTATTTTGAATGAAGATCATCTATGTGTCCATCCAAAGAAAGCATCTTATGGATAGGTGGAGGAGTATGTTCTATATGGATATGATCATCATTTGTGATATCATTTATAGATAGAAGAGTGTCCATTAGATCATTGTAGTATCTCATAGATACGAATTCTTGATCTTGAATGATCTTGGAATTGCTTTTGACATGCTTTGGATAAAATTCTTGACATGGTTCAATTTCAAAGGATGGATTGCTTACAAGGGGTTCTTGGACATCATTATTAGGAATGGGAAGTGGCTCAATATCCTATTGATCTTTGAGTGGATTTGGATCAAGTGTTGGGTTGATGATTCCTTCAATATTCACAACCATGAGGTTGAAGGATTTCAATATGTCTTGGAAAGGACCATTGCTAAACTTTGGTGATAGATGTTGATCATGCTTTGTAATATTTTTTTGAGATATATCCTCTAACTTATTAGGTGATGTAGAGACATTATCAACATGATCATTGGTGGATGGATCTTGGATTATGTCAATAGGATCAAATAATGTTAACACATCTTGAAATAGATCACTATTGGATATTACTGGTGAATTTTGATCATGATCAAAAAGTGACTCTTGATGTATGTTGATTTTATCATTGGATGGGGTAAAAAAAATTCAAGGTGCTCACTGATGGATGGATTTTGATCATTGTTTTCAACCATAGGATCCAATGATGTTAAAATTTCTTTAATTGGATCATTGTCGGGTATTGTTGGTGTATTTTGATCATGATTGAGAAGTGACTCTTGATATATGTTGATTTGATCATTAGATGAGGTAGAAATCTTTAAGGTGCTCATTGATGGATAGTTGTGATTGATCCTGGAGCTGTGATGGCTAATCTTTGAGATGGGGTGATTGGGTTTGTTGTTGATCTTGATATCCAACCTCTTGACATTGGAGATATTGTTCTTGATGTGGTTGTGGACACAACTCAGTGTTTTGATGACATGTTTCAACCAATAGAAGAGTGTTGATTTTGGGGTGGAGATGTCTCTTGGTGATATGAATCAATGAATTTTTTAAGTATAGCAATTTGATTTCACAAAAAAAATTCTTGATTTTGATCTTGACATCCTTGATAAATTCTATTTGGTTGTTGAGCAAGCATATTTGGAATGTATACTTGTGGTTTTTGCATGGGATCATGGATAGATTGATTTTGGACAATGTTTTGATTTGGTATGATGTTTAGATTTAGCATTATTGGTTGATATTGAACATTGTTGTGATTGGGAAACACATTGCTTGGATTTAGGTAACTTTGATTTTGCATGGTGTTACCTTGACTTGGATCAATACATGGAGTTGCTAACATATTTCCTGTATTTTGAACAATATTGGTTTGATTTGCAAACGTATTTATCCCAAAGTTCACTAAGTGTGGATTTGATATGTTCATGTTTGGTAGGCTTGCACTTGTTATATTCACATTTGGCATGTATGAATTTGGTGGGATAATGTTGTTTGGAAGAAGACTCGTGCATTTATTATTTGGTTGATAGATTTGTAAGTTTTGACTTTGATTTAAATCTACCATAGGGAAAGGTGGTCCAAAATTTAGATTGGGAAAACTCGCATTTCTTGTATCATTGAGGTTTTATGTTCCAAAATTTAGATTGGGAAAACTCACATGTTTTGTATCATTAAGTTTTGTAGGAGATAATTATCACATGTATGGATTGTATAAATGTGAGTTTTGGTAATCAATTGGTATTGTAAGGACTTGATAGTTTGGTTGACTTGGATTACTCATGATGTATGGATCGAGTTTATATTCCATGTTTTTCTTGTGTTTTGACCTTGTTGACCTCTAAGGAATTTAGGACCAATGATGAGATGAAAGATGAAAGGGTGAGTGATATGGGTGTTGAACTTGTGATAGCTTTGGATCAATGTTAGACTTTGGGATTTTTGGATTTGGATTTGGATTTGATTTGATTTGATTTGGATGATGGACTTGTAAATCCCAAGATGTTGGATGTTACCTTGGGATAAACTTGTCCAAAAGGATGAAAATTTAACTAAATGTGTGGGGAAGGATTCATCCATACACACTTAGCCAAACAAAGGGGATTTTTATTTTGATTGAGATTTTTACCAAAAGTCTAATATGAATAATTTTTCCAAAGTTTCAAAGGTTGTTTGTGAAATGGGATTTGATTGACGTTTTGGGATGGATGAAATGATTGGTTGTTTTGATCCTAAGTGAACCTTAGAGGGACTTGTTTACAAGACCAAGGTTTTGAAGAAAATTCTTTTCCATAAGTGTTCTTCAAACCAAAAGATCAATGTTTGCTCAAAATACCCTAAGATAAAAGATAAACAAGCACATGTGTGGAGTTCAATTGATTTTACCACATTCAATGTCTTGTTTAATTTTCAAACTGAATGTCTATACCTCAATTCCTTTTCATTTCACAAGGTCCATTATGTGAAAATCAAGATTCCAAGAGGATAGCTTCCTATGTTGACTTTAGTGAGAGAAAATTAAGATGTAAATCAAAATGTTTAGAAGCCTCTAAGGATGAAATCCCTATGGCAAGCAATAGCACTTGGATTTGTCAAAGATATTTGTTCCTCCCAAAGGGTTTGAAATTTTGAATATATTGGTGAATGTTTTTTTCCCAATGATTTAGATGAAAGAAAAGTGTTTTGATTCCAAAATGATGCACAACCCTAGGATAGAAAGAGACAATATTTGTTGAATTCCCACTTGGATAAATCCAGATGTGCTTATTCAAATCGGATGATTAGAAACTTGACCACACTACCTCCCCTCCATGGCACACACTTCTTAGGTCAGCCAAGCTTCAGTTCTCATGAATCTCCCATGAAAAACTTTTCATCTCTACTTTGAACCACAAGTACGTGGGACGACTTCAGAACGACTATTCTTGCACCAACAAATAGATAGGGATTTGGCTTACTATAACAAAAGGTTCTAGTATGGGAATTTTACTCATGGGGAATCATCCATATGGCAAGAGGCCATTATTTCCCTTCTTGTCAGAACAATCATCGTGATACTTTAAATCTCCTCAAGTACCCACATTTATATATCGGGTGGAAGTCACTTGGCTTTAGCATGTTCCCGGTTGGGTCATTCCCTGGGATGATTACTTTTTCCCACCAGGAAAGCCCTCTAAGGATAAACAAAAGTGAGCAAGCACATCCATAGTTCGATCAATCTTTGTTGAGAAACAAAGAGAGAACACTCACGATAGACTCCACTCACACTAGCAAGATTTTGTTCAATTTTAAAAAACCCAAATTGAAGTGTGGAGGCAATCTTTTAGACAACCTAATATCACCAAAATACTTTTGATTCTCAATATCACTATGAAGCGTGAGAGAAGTGCATATGCCTTGTAAATGATATCAACTTGAAAAAATATTACAAAACACAAAATACACAGGTTCATTTTAGATTTCAAAAGCAATAATGGATTATTTTTATAGCACCAAGATGAAGTGTGAAGTTTTCTTGTTCAAATTTTTAGAACCCAAATTGAAATCTAGTAAGTGTCTAATGTTCTTTTTAACCCTTTGATTGTTCTTTTTAAAACCCAAAATAAATTTATTTGAGTCCTAAAACTTGAAGATAACAAAGCCTTAAGAATGGGATTATAATTGCTCCCAAAGTGTTTAAAAACACTTGTTACAATCATGTGATAATGATTTTTATTTCACTTCCATTCTCCATGATCCTTTAAAACCTACAATCCAAGCTCCAAATATTAGATGAAATCAAGAAACAAGAAGATATGAGGGTTAGATAAATGATTAAACATAAAAACCCTAAAATTTAGACCAAGTTTCATTATGATTTGATATTAGATAAAAATTTGAAAATTTAAACTCTATCAAAGTTGAGAAACACCTACACCATTGGATATCTTATGAAATTCTACCCCATTTAAAAAAAAAATCTCTGAAAAAGACCAAAATATGACCAAGATATGGTCATTTTAAGATTGAGTAAAAAAGTAAGAAATAAAGGTGTCACCATTTGAAACATAGAGGCAGCAGTGTTATTTGAGTGCAAACAGTGACGCTAGAACAATAGCAACATTGTTTGAGGATTTGAGCGGTGCTTTGGTGAAACAAGTGTCACTCTGTGGAAAAATAGAGACCGCATATGCGTCGCTATTTCCTCCAGTGGCGCTGTTTGACTTGGAAAGTAAAAAAAACATAAAAAATACAGAAATGGCTAGAAAAATGTGTTGATTTTGAGATTTATACCCTCCTTCTAGTGCCAAAATTTGAATGGTTTCTCTAGACCTATTCAAACATCATCAAACAACATAATTTTAGCCCATAAACAAATCTAAAACAATCATTCCCCATGCAATTCATTTAAGTGTAATAGAACAAGAAATGAAGATGAATAATCAAATAAAGCTATTAAATCTTGCTCAAGAACACTCAAACTAGCATCCCATGGGGGAATTGGTAATTCTTTGATATGGAAAGAATCCCTTTCCCAATTCCTTGCTAATATTTTGATGAAGATTGTTGATTTGATGAAAATTTGGCTATAACCTAGCTAAGATTGAAAAAATGCTATGAAAACTTGGATGAAGATGGACGAACTTGCATAAATGCCTTTGCCTAAAGTTGTGTATCAAAATGCCTAAGATTGTGGATCCAAAATAAATAGAAGATCTCTCCATTTATAGGAGAGAAGGATGGAGAAATGATAAATAGGATGAATGTGAGATAAAAGAAAGGACCAATGGCAATGTGCCACTTTTCAACATGCTATTAAAGAGAGGTTGTGCACATTTTGGTCAATGTGAAAATAAATGTAGCTAGGTGGATATTTGAAATTGATGAAATGACAAGTTGGAGGGAGAAAGAAATGGAGTTAATGTCACTTGGCTCAAGGCAAAGGACATGTAAGAGGCCTTTAATGCCTTGTTGGATGTACACATCCTTTTGGGAGGGAGATTTCAAATCGAGGGAATATTCCAACAAGATGCTTTTTTGAATGAAAATATGAGATTTTATAAATCAATTAAATTGATTTACTTATGCAAGTTGCAAAATCTAGAGGATTTGATGGATTAGAGTTAGGGTTAATTAGGATTTAATTAACTTAGATGGGGATTAGTTTGATTTTATGTTTTGACTTAGATTAAAAGTACAAAGTGGGATCATGTAGTGCAATGGAGTGTGGACCCAAAAACTGATGTAATGCACCATAAAACAATTAGTAGAAGCACTTAACTGATTTCATGTACAACCATATTTACCAGAGAAACTTATTCTATACATGTATCTTTTATAGCACATCCAAAACATACTAAGAGAATCATAAAAATGTTGACATCAATGACAACACTGGATCAAGCAGTATTACATGATTCATGCCTATGTCGCCAACAGGCCAAAACTTCCAACAATCTCCTTCTTCTCCTTCTTCCAACAATCTCCCTCTTCTCCTTCTCCCAAAAATATCCCCCTTTGTCATTGATGGGAACATGCATAATAAGAATAGGAAATCTCACCTCTTTATTACCATCATACCTCTTTCCTCTTATCTCTCCCCCTTTGATATCAATGGCAAAGGGTGTGCCAAAACTTCATAAGCTCCCCCTTAGAAGGTCAACCCAAAAAACATGTATCTTTTATATATATGTGTACATATATCAAAATCTAAAAAACTTGTTAAATCATGAAAAATAGTTACCTTGATGATGCAAAACCTTGAAGCTTCTAAAAAGTGTCTTGCCATTCAGAATGGGCTTCTTCCCACTATTTCTTTGATACACTAAGAGTCTTGTATAGAATTTCAAGCTCCAATAGAGTTTCTTCTCCTTCTTCTAGAGTACTAGGGTCAAGGTTTACCTCTAAGAGTTTATCAGTACTATCAAGAGCATTCAAGACCAGTATATACTTTGCCTTAAACAAGTCCCTTAAAATTATAATTTGCTTCATCATTTCATCTCTTTGACTCTATAGGGTGAAGAATTTATCATGAAGTTCTATTATAGAGATCCAAGTTTGATTATTCTTTTTTTGCACAGGATCATAAGAATGTGTAGCTATGTTTATCTGAGTCTCAATTGTACTCATGTTATCCTTCATACTTTGAGTGATGTCTGGCATTTTCATACAGTATGAAAAAAAAATTATTTTCCTCTTACACACAATCTTGCACTTCTCTTAAGCATTTTGTGACCTTTTTATGTGCTTTTGTACATTTCTTTGAGATATTTGCTAGATTCTTTCTTTCAACCCATGTCTCAGTTTCAACTTCAATTTAACTTTTTAATTTGAGGACATACTCTTTAATGATTTTACCAATAGATTTAGATTTTATATTGTATATAATGAAACATCAATGCTTGTGCTAGGAATTACCTCGTGTAGGGATTTTACTGCTTCATCCAAACTTTTTGCTTCTATAGGCTTGAAATTGACATTATGAACTCTTTCAATATCAGCAAAAACTGGAGGATTGTTTGTGACTTTTCTCTTCTTACTAGCTCTCTTAGAGCTACTAGAGGCCTTTGCACTTACCTCTCTTTTTTTGGAATCTTCAGGACTACCCAGAAGAGATTTTGCATAGCTAACTAATTCATCTTTAGATACTTCATAATCCAAATGGTTCTAGGTTTGATAGCTTCAATAACACAAAATTCTATGGAGACAAGAAAGGTAATGACTCTTGAATATATCTTTACCACTTCTATTGGAATCCTCATTCTCTTATTCATTCTACTCTGAAATACTCCAAAGAAAGTAGCAAGGGCCTCTTCTTGAGCATCCAAACTTCCAAGATTTCTCATGTACTTTTCTATTTGATGTGAAATTGGCTCCACATTTCTCCAATTTACTTGTCCAACCATTGGTAATTCTTTCATGAAGTAGAAAAATAAACAAGTTACTAATGTTCCATACTAGAATGTACACTTTTTATTTTCTTAATGTCTCTTAAGTTCTCCATTAATTGTTGTCGAAGCAACTCACAAAGGTCATTGTCAACATTATTCTCAAACATATCAAGGGACATATGAACTGAAATAGGAGGGACAATTCCCAAACTTTTTGATCGATAAATTTTTTGACCAATAAGTATAGTTGCAAATCTAACCATCAAGTTTGTAATGGAGTTGACTATAATTTCCTTTTGTTCAAGAGTGGCACCGATTTTCTCCACTATATCCTTTGTATCAACTGACTTTTGATCAAGAACTAGTATAGTGGACCACAAACTGGTAACATCCTTAATTGCTTCCTTTTTTATTGAATGAGGTCCATCAATCCATATGGATTGGTTGTGAATTCTACACAATACCATTTTTATATTCTCTCCTAATTTTCAAAATTCAGAAATTTTCCCTAAATATCCAATCTTTTGTCACAGGTTTTTGTACATCATCATTTTCAACCAACTCATTTTTCCATAAAACATATAATATTATAGGCACCCAAGGGATCATCCAACAATACTCTAACAAAATACCTCTTAAGTAAAGGACGTGATTTTTGTGAATTCTCTACCACTTTTGGCAATCCCATTATATTTAAATTTCTTCCAAAGATTTTTTTTGGAGGACAAAAGTATGCAAGATTTGTAAAATACCTCTTGAATAGCTTGACGAACCAAGGTCTTGATATTCAAATTTTGGATGATGCTTCGAACCTTTCTACAACTCTTTCTTCTTCATTTCTTCTTTGTATGTGATGTATATCATGGGTTTACAATGACAAACCAACATTAAATAACCACTTACAAGTTCCTTTGTTCATCGAACTATGGGTTTTCCTTTGCAAACCCTTGTTCTTCCTTGTAGCCTTTCAAAAAGGAATTTTTGGGCATAACTCTCCAACAAAAACTGATCTCTAGGAAAGAATACTTTTTTTAGATACCCATTAGGCCATTATTAAACATATCTCAAAATTAGGGTAGGGTTCTTTGTATGGAAATCCTAAAAAATTGTCTATCCTCTTGCTTTCACTAGGCCTAATTAGCAACTAGGCATGCTCCAAATGGGTTCAGGGCTTCAAAGGGACCCAAAACTTTTTCTAAAACCTCCAACATATCACACATGGCCCAATTAACCTTCTCCTACCAGGTAGCTCAGTCTCCAAAATATTTTCCTCAAATTCCCTAAGTCTCTAGGGTTCCTAGGCCTAATATATGAAGATATTAGGCCAATGCAGCAACTCCACATGTGCCAAATCCCATCTCCTACATATGAAACCTAGTAAAATCAATTCATACATCAACACCATCTATTCCACCAAGTTTTAAAATTTTATTCCAAGTGGAATGGAGTTTATTACATTTTATTTCCTCACTGGTTACCCTGACTAGGGTTTCAACCAGTCTGAAGTAAAATCAACACAACTTGCTCAAACCACAATGGAATTACATGCAATCAATTCCAATTAAAATTATATTCATTTTCCTATCATCCAAAAAAAATTTTAGTTCATCACAGGATCGTATAGATTTGTACAACTCATTTTAGCAATAAAATAATGTTCAAAAATGCAGAAAACAAAATAAAATTATTGCTTCAAACTTCAAAATCTCCAACAACCAACATTTTCCTTCAATGGTACAAGTATTTTTTTTTTAATTCCATCATTTACCAATGGTTCTCAACCAATTTTCAAATTATAAACTAACTAAACATCATAATGCCTGCTTATGCCAAAAAAAAATGCAAAAGTTGGTTGGACAACATTGTGCAACATTGACACTTTTTGCATCTAGACCCTAACTCACACCTAATGACTCAAACCAAACTCCAACACATATGAAATGGTCTAATAATACCTTATTACATGAAAAAAACTCAAAAAAAACAAAATATCAACTTTTAACCCCTTGGAGGCATGAAGACCTGTGGGTGCCCCTACACCATACTCCCAAGGAAAAGAAAACTCAAGTTCCACTTGAGGATAGACCTACAATTGTACAACCATCTTTGATAATATCATCCTCAGTCATCCAAGTTGCATCTTCCATAGGAATACCTCACCACTTGACTAAATATTAATAATAGACCTTTCTCCTAGTCTTCTTAAGCTCCTTCTTGTCCAAGATGCATTCTAACTCCAAGGGTTGGCTTGGTGGAAGATCCCTGATCCAATCCTCATCTGAGAGAACTAATGAACCTACATTATCACCTGCAACAACATCCCCTTTATAAGGTTAAATATCATAAAAATTAAAAATAGGGGAAATGGAAACTCTAAGAGGTAGTTCTATCTCATAGGCCCTATCTTCTTCATTTAAAGTTTAGAGTATTACCCTTTAGGAAATAGTTTCTTCCTCAAATGAGGCAAAACCAAGTCTCCAACCTTATAGTGAACCTCTATCCTTTTTAGATCAGCATTGTTCTTGTACTTCTCAACACTCTTTTGAAGATTGCCTTTGACTTGTTGGTGAATTTCTTGCATTTCCATATTAAATTGTTCACATTCACCACTCCTTTCCATCCCACTGACATCTCTCAACTCAAACACACCCCTAGGCTGCAAACCATAAACAATCTCAAAAGGACATTTTCCAACACTTTTGTTCATCAAATCATTCTATGCAAACTCAACTTGAGGAAAAACCAGATCCCATTGTTTTGAATGCTCATTTGTTATAAATCTTAGGAGGTTTCCAAGGCTCCTATTCACCACTTCATTCTACCCATCAGTTTGAGGGGTGATAGGCAGAACTAAAACTCAAATTTGTGCCAAGTTTCTTCCATAGGGTTCTCCAAAAATGACCAACAAATTTTCTATCCTTATCTGAAACAATGCTAAGAGGCAAACCATGGATCCTTACCACCTCTTTAAAGAAGAGTCTTGCAATGTATGAAGCATCATTTCTGCTCTTACAAGGTATAAAGTGTGCCATCTTAGAAAACCTGTCCACAACAACATACACCAAGTCAAAACCTCTTTGAGTTCTAGGCAACCCCATCACAAAATCCATGCTAATTGACTCCCAAGGCCTATTTGGAATGGGAAGAGGTTGATATAACCCTACATTTGTGCTAGATCCTTTAGCCCTTTGACAAATAGTACACTTGTCCAAAAATTTCCTCACATCAATTTGCACTTTTGGCCAATAGTAGTGCCTCTTCAACTACTCCAAGGTCTTGTCAAGACCAAAATGACCTACAAGGCTGCCACTATGGTTTTCTTTCATTAATTTATCCCTCATTGAACATTTATAAATTCATAATTGTGCCCCTTTTAACAATAAATCATCTTGGATCAGAAAATCAAGCCATTTTTTAGTATTGTTGCTACAAGGCTTCCTAAAACTTGCATAAATGTCTTTAAAATCTGCATCATCAATGTACATACCTTGCAAAGAATCCACTCCTATGCTTTTCAATTGAATTTCCTACACCATGAGAGCTCTTCTACTCAATACATTTATCACTTTGTTAGCTTTCCCTTTCTTATGCTTAATGGTGAATATAAAACCTTGCAAATATCCAACCCATTTCACATGCCTACTACTGAGTTTATCTTGACTATTCAAAAATTGGAGAGCATGATTGTCATTATACACTATAAACTCCTTAGGAAGTAAATAATATCTCCATTTCTTTAATTCTTGCACCATTGCATACATTTCAAGATCATAGGAAGAATATTTTTTTTTGGCTCCATTCAATTTTTCACTAAAAAAGGCAATAGGTTTGTTTTCTTGAATTAGGACAACACCTATAGCATGGCCACTTGCATCACATTCAATGGTAAAGACCTTATCAAAACTAGGCAAAGTCAATAGGGGCTGCTCAACAACTTTCCTTTTTAAATATTCAAAACTCCTATCAGCCTCATTAGACCAAACAAACTTCTTCCTTTTATCACCCTTTATTGTATCAATCATAGGAGCACAAACATGATTGAAACCTCTTATGATTTTTTTTATAAAAACTATCCAAACCATGGAAACTCCTTACCTTAGCCACTAATTGTGTGTAGGCCACCTTAAGATAGCCTCAACCTTACTTGGATCCATCTTCAAAGTGTCATTGGTGACCACAAAACCAAGGTAAACCAACTCTATTTTTAAGAACTTACACTTCTTCAAGTTTATCATTATTTTTTCTTCATGCAACCTTCTCAAAACCTAATCTAAATATTGAAAATGCTCTTCTTTAGCTTTGCAAAAAACAATAATATCATCAAGATACACTACCACAAACTTACCAATGAAATATTTAAGTACCTCATTCATCAAGCACATGAAAGTAATAGGGGCATTTTACAAACCAAAAGGCATTACCATCCATTCATACAAACCTTCATTTTTCTTGAAGTTTGTTTTCCATTCATCACCAGGTTTGATTCTAATTTGATGATATCCAATTGAGATCAATCTTGGAAAAGTAGCATGCACCACCCAAACAATCCATTAGGCCTTCAATTCTTGGAATAGGAAACCTATACCTTATTGTGATCTTGTTGATGGCCCTGGAATCAGTGCACATCCTCCACTCACCTCCTTTCTTTGGTGCTAGAACTATGGGAACCACACAAGGAATCAAACTCTCCCTAATCGTCCCCTTTGTCAATTAATTATTGCACTTGCATCTTAATTTCCTCATTTTGTTATGGAGTCATCTAGTAAGAAGCTTTGTTGGGCAAACTAGCCCCTACAATGAAATCAATATTGTGGCTAATGTCCTTCATAGGTGGCAAGGAATTGGGAATCTCATCAACCACTCTTTCCTCATACTTCTTTAATAATGTTTTTACCTCTAAAGGAAACTCATCTTTCTTTTCTACTGTCGTGACAAATTTAGGCCTTACTATGATGGAAAAAACCCCATTCTCCTCTTCCAAGGTCTTTCGAAACTCCTTTTCATTGACCAACATCACACTAGACCCTACTTGAGAATCTAGGCTTTCATCTTTCAATGGCGTGAGGGTGTAAGAAAGCCCATCCTTTTCTATGACATATGTATTTTTCCTCCTATCATGGATAGCCTTCCTATCATACTGTCAAGGCCTTCCCAAAAGCAAATGGCAAACATCCATTTGTATTATGTCGCACAAAAACATATCCTTGTATCCCCCTATATGAAAATCTACCCAACTTTGTTCATTCACAACTACTTGTTTCCCTTTGTTAAGCCAAGAAACTGTGTAAGGAGTGGTATGAGGGATTCTTTTCAACTTAAGATTTTCTACCATTTCAACCGAAACCAAATTTTTAGTACTCCCTGAATGAATTACAACTTTGCAACATTTACGTAGGCACTTACATGTAGTTCTGAAAAGAGACTTCTTCTATGGTGGCTCTTTGTCCATTGGTACTTTGATCAAATTCCTTCTCACCATGAGAGACTTGCCAACTTCTGGATCAACATTATGTGATGGAGAGTTCCCACTCTCATTGTCCTCTCCTTGTACAAATTGATTTCTTCTTTCTCCTTCAAATGAAGTAGTGGACTGATTTTTAGTGTATTGTCATGCTTGATGGCCTAAAAATTTATTGCACTTATAAAATTTCCCATTGAATCCACTTGATCCTCCTCTTTGGCCTCCAAATATACCCCTATTATTGGGTCTCCTTCCTCTAAAACTTCCCCTTGATTCTGAACTTTGTTCTTGATTGCTTCTTGATTCTCCTTGTGATCTTTGGGACTTCCCCCTACCAAAAAATGCCCCTCTTCCTCTAGAATTTCTTCCTCTACCCCTACTTTTCTTTTCTTGCATTCTCCTCAACTTATCTTCAACCTTGATGGCCAATTGGTAACACTCTTCCACCGTTTTTAGATTGGTGAGGCTTAATTCATCTTGGAGGTTGTATCTCAACCCATTGATGTATCTTGCCACTTTTTCCACATCATCTTCTACATAGTCTGCCCTTATACTCAACTTGTACAACTCCTCTATAATCTCCCACTTGCTTCTAATCTCTCATTAATTATCCTAATCCTGTGTTTGCACAACCTTAATCAGAATCATTAGCCACATTTAGCTTACCTTTTCTAGTCAACCTTCCCACTTACCATTTTTAGCCTGGACTCTCTTCCCCATGTGAATTTTTAATTCACATTTATTTTCCCAAGGTTCCTCTCTTGCCCATGTGAATTTTTAATTCACTTTTATCTTTCCAAGGTCTTCCTCATCCCCCATGCAAGATTCTAGAAGGCTTGACTTGTCACTTTACATGTGCCAAGGACTTCTAGAACCTTGGACTTGTCACATCACCCACATGTGACAAATCTCCAACTTTTTGGAGACCTTCTTTTACCCAATAAACTCTCCAATGAATGTAAAATTTTAATCTACATTTATTCTTCCAACCACTTCCCCTTTCCCATGGAGATTTTTGAGGAATTCTAAAATCCCTCAAAAGTCTCTTTCATCCTCATTTGGGGATAAGAAGTTCCTTTTTGAGGAAATTTTCTCATCCCCCAAGGTACCTCAAAGGTACTTGTCCTTCATCCACCTCATGTACTTCTCTTCCACCTCTTGTCCTTCTCCTCCACCTCATTTTCACATCACTCCATCCTAAGACATCTCACATTCTACATGTCATGATGTGAGGGCTTGTGAGTCCTCAACTCACCATAGCCCTTCATCTTGATATTGTTGGATCAATCTCAACCGTTGAATTCTCTAAAAAATTCCAATTAGCCTATAAATACCCCCTCATTTCCCTCAATTTGGGGATCAAGTCTTTTGCTACCAAACTCTTGTCAATTTGCCATTTGAACTCTCATCTCATAATCATCACATCCTCATCCACTTTGCATATCATTTTGCATATTCAACATAGCTTGTCATCCAAGGAGCACACAACTCTTCAAGATCAAGGGCCAACCAAGGAAAGAGCAGCATAGAAGGTATAACAAACAACAATCAATTTGTTTATCTTGCTTTCATGTTATCCATTTTTTTAGGCTAATCATTGAGGTGCCCTTTTATCCTGTTATTTCCTCTTGTTGCATTATTAGTTTTTATCTAGCATCTCACATTAGGACTTGACATTTTATTAGGATCACATTTCTGGCATCCTTGGTGGGACCCACAAAGGCATCTTTTTCTTTTACGTTTTTTGTTGTTTAGCTTGTTTGCAGGTTCAGGTTGTAGAGGGGCGGATTTTCCCTCATGAGCGCTGTAGAGGGGTGGATACGCCCTCACGATCCGACGTTTCTGCCAGTTTTTCTGCAGAAGTGTGGATACGCCCTCACGATCCGACGTTTCTATCAGTTTTTATTGTAGAAGTGTGGATATGCCCTCATGATCCAATGTTTTGCTAACTGTTTTTCTACAGAAGTGTGGATTTGCCCCTGCATTCCGACGTTTTTTGCCTAACTATTTTCTACATAAGTGCAGATACGCCCTTGCATTCCGACATTTTTTGACTAACTCTTTTCTACAGAAGGGCGGATATGCCCTCCCAGTTCGGCATTTTTTCTAACTGTTTTCTATAGAGGGGTGGATTTTCCCACCCAGTTCAGCTTTTCCACTGTAGAGGGGCAGATTTGCCCTTAACAACACATTTGAGAAGGTAAAAAAGTTGCATTTTAGCTTTATTTTTGTCTCTTTCTTTTGTTGTTTTGTGCACTAATCCTCTAATCCTGTTTGTTGGTGGGTGAAGCTAGATTTACTCTTGATATCTTGAGTATTTTTCTGAAAATCACAAAGGGAAAAAGATAAAACAATTAACACTTGCTTGCAGGGCCTTTGTTTTATTCTAATTTTTGAAGTCTTTCCTTACTGCTTTATCTATTCACTTAGTATAAGTAGGGGAAAATAATATTTGTTGCTTGTTGTATCTATTTTATTTGTGTTGCCCTAAGGGGGCATTAATTCATTTTTACCTTTCCCCTTTGCACTTTGTGCGGATCTGAGGGGGGTAGTTGGAAGCGATTAGTGTCTTCTTCTTAGTGGGACCTACTTGGGGATTTCATCACCCCAAGGGACGATCCTAACCATGTGTACTGGTGGGGTATATAAAGGGGGGAGAGCTAAAGCTGTACCCCAATCCAGTTGCGTCGTAATTGGCAAAACGTTGAAGCTAGGGTGATACCTAGATAGACGTGAAGAGTTGTTCCAAGCCTTTCAGTATCTCGTTGGGGTTCCCGACTCATGCTTGTGACGGACTGGTGTTCATGATTATGCCTCATGTACCGAACGTATATCGAGGACTCTCTAGAAACCTTGTTCATCCTAGAGTAAGACCTTTGCCGCACATACCCCTTAATACTAATCATAGGATTGTGTTTGTTCAAAGTGTCTTTCTATGAAAAACCAATAAATTTTGACAAGTTAAACCTTCATTGAATCATCCCAAGTCCTTGCCATAATTCCCCATTTTCAAACCAAGTCACTTTTTTTCCCGCAGAAGTGCAGATTTGCCCCCCTATTCCAGCGTTTCTACCAGTCCTTTTATTGTAGAAGTGCGGATTCGCCCCCCTGTTTCGATGTTTCTGCCAGTCCTTTTACTGCAGAAGTGCGGATTCACCCCCCTATTCCGACGTTTTTGCCAGTCTTTTTACTACAAAAGTGCGGATTCACCCCCTTGTTTTGATGTTTCTGCCAGTTTTTGCTACAGAAGTGTGGATACGCCCTCTCCAATGTATAGTTTCATCCATTTGACCATTCAAAACTTTCGTTTGAACTTCCAAAGTCTCCATTTGACCATTTGATCCTCCTAAACATTCATTTAACCAATCCAAACATCCATTTGACCATTCCAAACCTCCATTTAACCTTTCTAAAATGTTCATTCACCACATTCACATTGACCATTCCACCATTTGGGATACCCACCTTATCGTGAGACCTAAACATTTCCAACAACACATCTTCCATTTGCATTCATCATCATCTCTCAACACAAAATCCCTTAAACCTTGTTTTAGGAGTTATCTCTCGAATTGACCAAGGCGTTAAGTTTGATCATTATCTTACATATCAATCCTTGTCTTCAACCTAATTAATCCACTTCTATCTTAAGGCAGATTTGTGTTGCAAGTCAACACCATTGGCCCAAATCAATCCCTTTCCATCTCAAGGTGGATTCGGCGCCGTGATCATTGATTTAATCTGATCAACCAACATCATAAGTCACTTAGGGTAATTTCCAAATCAGGTTTTAGGATCCCCTCCAATCAAATCCAATCCTCATCCAAATCATCAAGTTGATACATCATCATTTGATCCAATCAAATCAAATCCTCATCCAAATCATCAAGTTGATACATCATCAGTTGATCCAAACAAATCCAATTATCAATCCAATCATCAAACTAATACATCATCATTTGATCCAAACAAATCCAATCATCAAATTGATACATCATCAATTGATCCATCATCCAATCTATCCAAATCCAATCAAAATCTCATCATCCTATCAATCCAATCCCAATCCAAATCATCAAATTGATACATTATCAATTGATCCACCATCCAATCTAAATCAATCAATCCAAATCATCACCTAGATCATCCTTTAGAGATTGCATCTTGAAATCACCTAGTTGTTTTGCATGTTCATGCCCATTCAAACCCGTTCACAAACAAAAAAGAAAATGGCGGACCAGCAAACTCAAGGTTCCCAACCAAATGTCCCTCAAGATCCTAATAACATTCCACACGATCCCCATAATGGCATCTCATCTCAATCAAACACCGATATCCAGAATATCACACCACCTAGTGACGAAAACATGGTCAATCAACCTGAAGTCACCATTGATGAATATCTCAGCAATCCTACCAATGTCCAAATGACGGATCGTCTCCTAAATGAACGTGGGGATAAGATCCTTTCCACCTTACTCATGAAGGGATTCAAACAACCATCCGGTTTCAATACATCACAATATGCCCTTCCCCCATTTGTTGACCCACAAACCTCACAAAATGTTCCAAAAAATTCCTACGTTCCTGAAGGTGCACCCACTGAAAATTGGTACCACCCCAAACATGGAAATGCTATCATCCATCAAGTCCAAGAATATCCTCATCTTCCAATCACAACATCTACTATTCCACCACCCGATCCTAATGATCCTCATACCTATGGCATGCCACGATACATTCCATCTGCTCCACCGCTTCCTCCCCCATATTCTAATATTGGGGGCACACCTCCACTTACCAATGTGCTACCTCCTGCATTTTAACAACCTCCAAATAATCCACACCAATCCACCACACTACCAGCACCACCACATGTTGCTACTATTATAGCTTCATCTCAATACTTGCATCCACAACATCCGCAACACACTTTCGTTCTCACACAACCTTCACATCAAGTGGTGTAGCATACATCTCAACAACAACAACACATCTCACCTCACCCATCTCAACAACAACACATCCCATCTCACACATCTCAACAACAACAACACATCCCATCTCACCCATCTCAATAACAATAACATATCTTATCTCACCCACCTCATCAACAACAACAATGACCTCCACAACAACTTGTGCATATCCCTACACAAACACATCATAATCCATTTTCTAAGTACCTCTATCATCCCACAAGCACATACACTATTCTATCCCACATGAATCCTCATCAGAAAATGCAAAACCAAGCGAATACCCAACCGCCACCTTACACCAATCTTTCACAACCTCAATATCATCCCCATCAACAAACATCAAATACATACCCATATGTCACACAACAACCCACCATTGTGCAACAATACCAATCCTATCCACCCTACTTTCAACAACAACAAACTCACCAATAGGGGGCACCTTACACTTCATATTACCAACAACCATCATCACTTCCACAAAGAGGCCCTACCTCTACGCATTAACAAAATGCTATGCAGCAATAGGACCCCTCTCTTGTTTCCTAATATCAACAACAAGTGGCTCCCACTCAACACAATCAATCATCCAACTATCAATCCACCTACAATCAACCAACGCATTCATATCCAACTCAACCCATTTATGATCCAACAATGATAGGGCCATCCTCATCATATCCACAATATTATCCATACAATCAATCCACTTTGACTCCCATGAATCCCATCAATAAGGACTTGGAAGAAGTGAAAGTAGCATTAAAGGACCTACAAGCTGGAGCGGGTAAATAATCATTCAAGTTTGAGGACATATGTCCTTATCCTTTTGATCCCTCCATCTCCTTGATTCCTTTTCCCAAACATTTTGAGATACCCAAATTCGATAAATACAAAGGAACCAAGGATCCTAAAGCTCACCTTCAAGAATTTTATGCTCATTGCCAAGAGGTCATGCATAATGATAACTATCTTATCCGACTTTTCCCTAAAAGTCTACAAGGGGTTTCCTTCAACTAGTTTATGGGTCTTGAAAAGGGATCTATCAAAACCTTTGCACAATTGTCCAAATAGTTTGTCTGTCACTTCTCTTTTAATCTAGAGAAAGATATTGACACACTTGATCTCCTCAAAGAAAAACAATGTGATGGAGAGACCTTTGCAAGCTACTTGCAAAGATGGCATGCATTGGCTAGCAGGATGAAATCCCCACCAACCAAAAAAGACATGGTCACGCTATTTATCAAAAACTCCCACCCAGATATGGCTCGCAATTTCCAACTCCATTGTATCACCACCTTTGCAAGACTTGTGGAGAAGGGCCCAATCTTAGAACGAGCCCTTGTTGCAAAAGGGCAACTCAAACATGTCAATTCTGATAGAGAGAAATCCTTTGGGGACAAACCTCATTATTGGAATAGAAATAAAAAATATGTCAATGACGGTGTCACTGACACCAAACATGTTCAAGTGGCCACCACCACACAAAGATACCCTCCTCAGCAACAATCATCAGTCCAGAACGCCATATTCGTCCCCCAAGGGGCACCATGACCACAATCTAACCAAAGCAACCAAGGGGGAAACAAGCGACAATTCACTCAATTGGGCGAACCCCTTAGTGTGGTGTTTAACAAATTGCTTCAAGCTAATTATCCTATCACATATCCTATCACCAAACCCCTTGATATGTCTAAACCCAAGCCTGCTTGGTTTAAAGACAATGAATATTGTGAATTTCACAAGATTAAGGGGCATACCTTAGATAAATTTCAAGGCCTAAAATCCTACATTCAAGGCCTCATCGATCGAGGTGAAATCCATGTAGATGCTAGCACAGCATCTTCGTCCAATGCTCAACTACAAATATATCAAAACGTCTTTCCTAACCATAATCAGGGTCCTAGTGCGTCCAACTCAAATCCTAGACCTAACAATAATAACAAGCAAAATAACAGTACCAATAACATCAGCTACAAAAATGTGCCATACAATTATAAAGGTGTGGTTTCATATCTAGAACAAGTGGAGCCACGTGTATCCATGATACATGTTAAAGGAAAAGATCCACAATGTGTTGTTACCACTCGGCAAACTCACATCACAGTCCCAGTAGCACCTCCATCTACCCAATGACCATCTGCCAATTCCTAATATAACATCCTAGACCATTTATGTAAGACTACAGCCCAAATATCCATTTTGGATCTGCTTAAGTCATCTCCCATACATCAAGATATCTTAACTAAGGCTTTACAAAGCACACAAGTGCCTGATAATATTGACCCTACCCAATTTCAAGCATTGGTAGGCAATCTCTCATCCACCTATCAATTAGCCTTTAGCCAAAAGGACATGCCACATCTTGATTCAAGCCACAACCGCCCCCTCCATCTCGAAGTCAATGTCAATTTTCAAAAAGTAAAAAGGGTACTGGTAGATAATGGTTCGGCCCTAAATCTTTGTACATTAAAATTCATACAACAGGTTGGATACACCGAGGCTGATCTTAGAAAACAAGTTATCACCATCAAGGCATATGATAACGCAGAACAAGATTCTAAAGGAGTTATTTTCCTCCCTATTCAAGTGGGCCCCATTGTACAATACACTATGTGTCATGTTCTAGACCTTGAACTTCCATACAACATCCTTCTTGGCCGTCCATGGATTCATTCTATGCAAGCCGTCCCATTCACCTATCACCAATGCCTAAAGTTCCCATTTCAAGGAATGGAAGTCACCATACAAGCCGACCCTCAGCCTTTTGAATATTGTTGTGCCTTGGAAGCTTCTTTTCCACATTCACATTACTACCCAGGAGTCAAAATGGGGGCATCCCCAACATCTGATCTTGTCCCATCCACCAATACACTTAACACTTCATCCCCACCATCATCCACACTTGCTTCCACCGTCACCAAGATCTAGATCATAGATAAGGGTTGTGGCGAATACGAAATGCATATCACACTCAATGTGGCAACCATGCCACCTTCACCCCGCACATATGGACAACCAATTCTGCCACTACCAAAAGTGAAAGAAAAGACACTTACCCTCACTTCCAAGAACATGGGGTCAACAACATTCAATGATTTGGGATCCCTCCAGCATCAAATGGACGAAGAAATCAGTCAATGGGTTTATCGGGAGGAACCTGAGCCACCACGTCCTCTTATAGAATACTTTCAAGAAGTCTATCCATATGCCTCCAAGTTCATTGAAAAGTGTCATTACCAAGGTAGAGGCCTTGGTGCGAAAGAACAAGGAAAACATCTGCTCGTTGAAGCAACTACCATCTGACCAAGAAATTTGGGCTTGGGTTATGATACCAAATAGAAGGGTCTTGCAAAATCCTCTAGCACTTCTAACAATGTTAGTGTTGAAAATGGTTCCCTTGAAGACATATCAGAGGAATATTTCATCATACACACGTACGATGATTGGAATCACATTGACCTCCCCGACATGTTTGAATGCTTATCTGTTTGTACCGTAACTTTATCCCTTAAACATCCTGAGCTTATCGATCATGACCTACAAGGTAACTCACCTATCAACACATTCCCCTTAGAGGATACCTACATACATCTAATGGGATTGGGGGAAGATGAATGCCCTAATCACAAAAACAAAAAGAAACAAAAGAAAAATGGGTCATCAAGTGAAAACCTCATCGAGGCGCTTTTTGACTACGAAAAAGTAAAAACAAAGGATGTATCTAACAGTGAAAACCTTAATATAGCACTGGAAGATGGGGACATTCATCTTTCCCTTGTAGGAACACAACTATTTGAGAAATCTTCGATCCTCATTGAAGAAACACAAGAGGTGAATTTGGGGACAGAAGAAACTCCAAGGATCACCTATGTGGCCAAATCTTTATCTGAAGAGGAATATCGCACCATTGTCCACATTCTTTGAGAAGGGGTTATCAACTTTGCATGGGCTTATTCTGATATGCCTGGCCTAGATCTTAACCTTGTTGTACATCATTTGGATGTTTTTTCAAATGCCAAACCTGTCAAGCAGAAGCTCTGAAAGATGCACCCGCAGGTGGCACTTTTAGTTAAGAAAGAATTGGAAAAATTACTCGATGCTAGTTTTATCAAACCCATGGATTACTCTGATTGGATCTCCAATATAGTACCTATTGCTAAACCCAATGGAGACATCAGAATTTGTATGGATTTCTGATATCTTAACAAAGCCTTCCCAAAAGATGACTTCCCCTTGTCTAACATCGACATGTTGGTCGACATCACTGTAGGACACAAGATGCTATCCCTCATGGATGGCTTCTTTGGCTACAATCAGATCCGGATTGCCCCTGAAGATCAACACAAAACTGCTTTTACAACACCTTGGGGTACTTTCTGTTACAATGTCATGCCCTTTGGTCTCAAAAATGCGGGGGCAACATATCAACAGGAAATGACGGTTATATTCCATGACCTCATCCACATCATCATGGAAGATTATATTGATGATCTACTGGAAAAATATGGAACCAGAGAAGAGCACCCTGCCATTCTGAAATGGATCTTTGAGCGCTTAGAACAGTACAAGCTTTGACTAAATCCAAAAAAGTGTGTGTTTGGTGTCACATCAGGGAAACTCTTGGGCTTCATAGTGTCTCGAAGAGGTATCGAGGTTGACCTAGTTAAGGTAAAAGCTATCATGGATATGCCTCCACCAAGAAACCTGAAACAATTAAGGGGCCTCCAAGGGAAACTACAATCCATCCGCCGGTTTATAGCCCAGCTTGCAGACAAATGTTAGTCATTCACCCACCTTCTCAAGAAAGACACCAGCTTCAAGTGGAATCAGCAATGTCAGTTGAGTTTTGACATGATCAAAGGATACTTGGCCCACCCGTTGATCTTGATGCCACCTATCCCTGGAAAACCCCTCGTGTTGTACATATCTACCACATCAGTTGCATTGGGGGAATTATTGGCGTAGCATGATGACTCCTCAAAGGAACAGGCGATCTATTACATTAGCCGCACACTAGTCAATTACGAACTCAATTATTCACCAATGGAAAAGGCATGTCTTGTTGTGGTCTTCAGCACACAAAAGCTACGCCACTATATGCTTAGCCATCCTATAAAATTGATATCCAAAGTTGACCCCCTCAAGTACCTGCTATCCAAGACAGCCCTGACTGGTCGAATGGCTAAGTGGATCATGCTCCTCAGTGAGTTTGATATAGAATATATGGATAGAAAGGCCATTAAAGGACAAGTAATAGTGGATCAGTTAGCAGATGCCCCGTTAGTGGACACCTAACCCATAGAAACTGAATTTCCAGATGAAGGGGTATTAGTCATCTCAAAAGCCACCACTTGGACACTGTAGTTTGATGGATCACACACTCATAATGGATCAGGGGCAGGAGTCTTGCTTATTACCCCCCAAGGTGATTACATACCGAAATCATTCAGACTGGATTTTCCCTGCACCAACAACATCTCTGAATATGAAGCCCTTCTCACAGGCCTCAGAATTGCAGTCCAATGGCACATCACTCATTTGCAAGTTTTTGGTGACTCCCAGTTGGTCATAAAATAGGTCTACGATGAGTTTCTAACAAAATATGAAAATTTGTTGCCATACAAATGAATGGTGGATGACTTCAAAAAATACTTCACCTTCATCCAATTTGAGCAGATCGTGAGACTCTAGAATAAGGCAGCGGATGCTATGGCTACCATTGGCTCTCTCCTCGACATGCCAAAAGATTGCACAAATTGTCAGTTCCTAGTCGAGCAACTCCTAATCCCAGCGTATGATATCCCTGAGAGTGACATGGTGTGTGCTATTGTCAGTCCTGAATCCCCTTGGTACCATGACATTTACACCTACATTCATAACAACACCCTCCCGCCTGACCTCACAAGAAACCAATGCAAATCATTTATCCAACACATGGCCCACTACACTATTATCAGTGATATACTTTATCGACATGGGTTGATGGAACTCTCCTCCATTGTTTAGATAAAATTGAAGCCCGCACAACATTAATAGAAGTGCATAACAATATTTGTGGGGCCCATTCTAATGGTATAGCCCTAGCCAAATGGATTCTCAAAGCAGGATATTATTGGCCCACAATGGAACAAGATGCTTGTGAGTATGTCAAAAAGTGTCTTTTGTGTCAACAACATGCAGATCTGATTCACGCTCTAGCATAAGAGCTCCAACCCATCACGACACCTTAGTCATTTTCACAATGGGGTTTCGACTTGATTGGAAAGATCTACCCTCCATCCTTTGATGGACACACCTTTATTATCACAGCCACTGAATACTTCACCAAGTGGGTGGAGGCCATACCACTCACTCAAATCACTGGTGTTCAGATCTCTAAGTTCATCCTCTATCATATCCTCTATAGGTATGGTATCCCCTCCGCCATCATCACCGACAATGGAAAGCCATTCAAAAATAAGTGTATGAAGATCCTTTGTGACACATATCATATCCAACATCATTGGTCCACTCCCTATTACCCCCAAGGTAATGGACAAGCAGAAGCAACAAACAAAACATTGATCAAAATCATTAAGAAGATGGTCAATAGCACTGGCCGTGATTGGCACCTCCATATCCATCCCGCTCTTTGGGCCTACCGTACATCCATCCACACCCCTACCAGCCCTACTCCATACTCTCTTGTTTATGGTGTTGAATCCATCTTTCCAATCGAAGTTGAAATCCCCTCACTCTGAATCTCCATCAAAAATATCATCACTGACGAAGACACCCGAGTGGCATGCTTGGCACAATTGGAATTGTTGGATGAAAAATAGGTCAAGGCTTATAACCATTTGCAAGCCTATCAACACCGACTCAAAAGGAGCTACAATAAGAAAGTCCACCCTCGCCAATTCAATGTTGGTGATTTGGTCCTAAAAGAGAATCAACGAAATCAGCAAGATCGAGAGAAAAAGGGTAAGTTTGAAGCAAACTAGTTGGGCCCTTATGTCATCACCACAAAGTATGGTTCTGGTGCCTATAGGCTCTCCACCCCTGAAGGTGAGCCCTTGGAGGAACCCATCAACATCATGCACCTAAAGAAGTTCTACACTTAGGTCAACTGGGGTATCCTTCCTGGTAAAATTCAAAAATACAAAAAAAATCCAAAAATAGTAAAGAGAAATAATCCATCCTATGGTGAAAACCACCCCTGTGTGGCGCCTTGGATATGTATGATTGGTGAAAACCTGGCAACAAGCGCCTCTCGTATAGGGCTTAATCATTATCTACCTCGCGTTCTGATTACTTTATAGCTTATCCGCCGATTCCTCAATCCCCATATTCTCCCATCCGCTTGCATCACCTCATCGCTTGGTATATTTTGGTTGAGCATTGGACGATCGTCATTTGTTATCTGACATCCTGAGCTTATTATCCTAATCTGAGCTTGTATCCTCTTCGCGTCTGTCTCCATCTAGGTCTCATCGTGTCTTCGTGTGAACTACGTTGCCCTTGTGCTTGCACGTAGGCAAGGATGATCATTTGATCCACCCCCGGGGCTCCTCGTTGTCTTCTTTTATGGTCAGTCCGTCCGATCACTATCCATCATCTATCATCATCCCCCTTTTTCCACTTTTATCATTGTCTCCTCTTGAACTACAATGCCTCTGCGCTTGCACATAGGCAAGGCTAATCTTTAGATCGGCCCCTGAGGCATTTTGTCCTTCATCATCTGTCCTCATGGTCCACTTTCTAATCTTGTCCACTTCCGATCTTGTCCATCCTCGATCTTTTGTCATTTCTGAACTACATTGCCCCTGCGCTTGCATGTAGGCAAGGTTGATCTTTTGATCTGCCCCTGGGGCTTGTGTTTTTCTTGGTCATCCATTGGTTTCCATCAGTCCACTTTCCGCTCTTTTATCGTGGTCTTTTCCTGAACTACGAGGGCTTTGTGCTTTCACGTAGGCAAGGTTGATCTTTTTATCAACCCTCGAGCCCCTAGGTCTTTAGGTTGTGTCTTGTCCTCTTGTTTTTTGTTGTCAAGTATGTCCCTATCATCGTTGATTCTTCACAAACAAGATCTTCTTGTATCAGGAAATCTTCCCAATGATAATCATCCTGCGTCATCTAGGTCACTTTAGCTTAGTATCCATCATCGGTCTTAGCAGGATGTATCCTTCCTAATAGACCACGTCAACCCCATCCATCCTTGGGATCTTATGGCAAAGGACACTTGTAATTGATTATGATCTTTTGATACTTTTGGATTTTGTTTATCATTTGAGCTCCCTATAATCACTAGTCAAAATCACCATGATCCTTCATATTATGGTGTGTTTTTCCTAGTTAACATAATGACATCTCTTGATTGTTTTATTGTTGTTGTCTACTGGGCTGCTCCACATAGTACCCACCAGGATTTCTCTCGGATCCTGTGTTATGTGGGGGCATCCCTTTGTGCTTGTGGTTATCCCAATACCTGGCCCGACCAAAGTCATCGCAACTTTGGGGTATTGGGATATCCTTCTTGTTTGTCGTGTTTGTCTTCTACATTAGACATTAATCTATCTTGGTTTACATACCTTGACACTTGATGTCTTATGCTATAGCAAAAATCAGTGCTCTAAAGGATGGAAAATTGCATTCATTTTGCATTTCATCTCATTGCATATTCCCCCTTCATCCTATCTTGCTCCTACATCTATGACCCATGATTTTGGTTGTGAAAACTCTCATTCCCTCTTACTAACTTTTCTTCTCAGGATCCTTACAGTCTTTGATAGGTACTATGCTCCACACACCCTACGCCTATCACCTACCCCTTGATACTTATGTCTACAATCATTAATTTCATTTTACCCATATTGCATCAATTCATTAGGTTCATTTACCCATTTACATCCATTCATTTATCCATTTGCATCAATTTATTAAGTTCATTTACCCATTTACATCCATTTATTTATCCACTTGCATCCATACATTAAATTCATTTATCCATATTGCATTAATTCATTAGGTTCATTTACCCATTTACATCCATTCATTTATCCATTTGAATCAATTCATTAAGTTCATTTACCCATTTACATCCATTTATTTATCCATTTGCATCAATTCATTAAGTTCATATTACATCAATTCATTAGGTTCATCCATGCATTTATCCATTCATTTATCCATATTTGCACCAATTCATTAAGTTCATTTATCCATTTACATCCATTTATTTATCCACTTGCATCCATACATTAAATTCATTTATCCATATTGCATTAATTCATGTAGGTTCATTCACTTCATTATGATCATTCATCCATACATTTCCATATAAACCTATGCATCAATTGCATTACCATTCATAAATCATTAACATTATCCATAATCGCATTATCCACACATGCATAATTCAATCATTAACATCATAACACAACATCCATATCAACACAAAAACATCATATACATATGCATAACATACATCAGCTATCATAAGAACATCACTGTAACACCATATGCATAGGGACCATCACATTATACAATGTCCATATCCAAAATATAGTCACCACATAATCACCTCCATATCATGTTCAAAATAAGGTGCATCATCTAAAAATATGCGCTACACCACCATCCAGTACCTGTCAAAAGCACCTATATCCTGTCACCTGTCCTCTACCTGTCCTGAGCTGCCCACACCTGACCATTGAGGAGACTCAAGTATTGGTCCCCTATGTGTTGGAGTCCCCTAAGACTCATTCCCTAGAGTCCCGAATCGCGAAGGAGTCGGCTGAAAATCACTGTACCCCCTAGTTCGTGTCCCTAAAGACTGGGACGGTGCCGGCATCTGCGGTATTTGCCTAACATATTGTGCTATACGTTGCACTAGATCTAGCACTGCCTGCTCATATGCACCCCTCTAGTACGCCACCTCGTGCATGTACTCATCTCTCTGCCCAGCCTAGAACCGAGCGACATTCCACTCATACCTGTACCTATCTCGCTCTCTACTAATAGCATGCCACTCCTGCTCCCATGCCTCCTGTGCCGCTATCAATAGTCATATCTGCTCTGTGAACCTCTCCCTTTTTTCCCTCATAGACTCTAGCTCTATCCCATCACCTTGCCCTCGATGTGCCTGCCTCTGTGCTATATCCCTCTCGGCATTCTCTGCCCGACCCACTGCTATGTCTCTTTGGAACTGCAGGATCTGGACCTGCCTCAATCCATTGTCCCTCTCCCCTATAGTGCATGCATTTGTACCTATACACTATCTCTCTCCCTCTATAGTGCCTGCACCTATCCCTATGCACTCTCCCTTTTCCCCTGCACTATCTCTAGTCTGACCTCAACAGCCTTGAGTCTCACCCTCATCTCCTCTACAGATGCCTCTGCCATGAATACCCTCTCCTATAGTGTTGTCCTCTCCTCCATAAGTCCTGCCACCTGACCTCTCAATGTCTCCACCTCCCCTCCTCCTACTGGCTCCAGCTGACCCCGCATATGAGCCATTGTCATTGTTGCCTCTAACCTATCTCGATCCCATGTCACCCGAACCAGCTACCCTCGTACCCTCTCCATCCCTACTTGCATCTCATCCCCCTCTCTCTCCACCACCTGTATATCTATCGTCAGCTAGCTCACAACATGCTCAAACTCGATCAGCTCTGACTCCCTCACCCACTGCACCTCGGCCTCAGCCCTCCTCACCTCCTCCTCTAACATGCATATCCTCACCTAGGCCCCTCTCAGTAACATCATTGGATCATCCACTACAGCTGCTGGTACTATGGCTAAAGGCTCCACCACCTATACATCCAGGTCCATCGCCTCCCCCTCTCTCTCCTCCTGCACTGGCTCTGCCTGGCTCATCAACTGAATCCTCTGCGGTTGTCCTCTCCTCCCCACCCTCATCAATCTCCTCAGCTCCTGCTCAACTGGCTAGACTCTCCTCTATCGACTACTCTCGGGCCTCTCCCAGGATGTTCTCTAACATCCATCACCCTCTCTACCTCCTCCTATGGATCTCTAGCTCTCACCTCCTCCTGTGGATCTCTGGCTCTCACCTCCACCTGCGACTTTGGGACTCTCACCTCCACTTGCAGCTCTGGGACTCTCACCTCCTCTTGCTTAACTCTCACCAAAACCTGCCTCCACTGTACTCTACTGCCAATCCCTATCTGAGCCGCCCTCCCCTCCACCACCCGAAGCATCTCCACCTCTAGCTCACTCCCCACACTCACCACCTCTCTCTCCTCTCCCCCATCACCTACCCCTCTTTCCTCTATCTCCTCTCCCCCACCACCTGCCCCTCCTACCTCCATCTCCTCTCCCACATCTCTCCTCACCCTCCTCGCCCTCCTCGATGGTCACCTCCTCCTAACCCTCCCCCTCCTCGTTGGCTGATCTCCAACACCGCCCTCATCCTCTTGTCCCTCATCCTCATGTCCACCCTGCTTCGACTCCTCCTCCTATCCCCCCTCCTGCTCATCCTCTAGCCCCCCCTTTATGGCTCCCACAGCAGGAACCTTCGATGTAACCCTCTCCCATCGGTGGTTGTGAAACCACCGATCATATTGTTCTATCACTCCAGCATCCTCTGGACCCTCCTACCTCCCTGGATAGGGCACCCCACCTGTCATCACCCACATCTCCCTCACGCCTCTCACTGACAATCTCAACCCCCAAGGTACCTCTTTGGTAAGCCGATGAAACATGGTCAGTGCTCCTGGAATGTCTTGCATGATTCCAAATTGCCGCATCACTCTGTCTAGATGATGCATCTCCACTATGTGCCTCGGGCTCCCAATTAGGAAACATATGCATCTAAAAAATCCTTGATGTCTCTCCTCCTTGGTCCTCCATCCTCTAAACCGTCAATACATGTATGGCCACTATACAATGCGCTCCTCCTGTAACTCATCAAACACTATCCTCCATTGATCCATCTCTCCCTACATCTCATATCGTAAGATGCAGCCCCTGGCTGCCCCAAACTACCAAGCCACTGGCTCTCTATGATCTAAGTCTCCTCTCCTGATCACTATGGGTCTCGTCACCATGATGTGCTCCCACCCCCACACCTGCAATAGTGTCCTATGCATCACACTCTGCATCCCTCGATAACAGATCACGTGCATGTCCCGGTATAATTGGGCCAATACACATGACCCCCAGGAAAACTGCCCCTCCTGCCACTCGATAATATGTTGAATCACCTCCATATACTGTAGGCTGCAGAATCGCCTACTCCAGTCTGGCAATAGAATCCCATTGATCAAGCAACATAGAAAAAATGGTAATGCCGGCACCCCCAGGGATAGACATCTGTCTACATCCAACTGCCCCCTCTATATCGGTAAGTCATCCCACCCGAATAACACTAGAATGGTTCCATCTATTTGTGATCCTCTCAACACCTCCTCACTCACTAACCCCGCTATTGATAACCTCAGGATCCGCCACACAACCTCCAATATAATTGTCATCTCTCCTGTCGGCAAATGAAACATCGACATCGCCGAGCTCCATCTCTTTATTAGGGCTGTCAACATCACCCAATGTGTCCTCATCTCTGGAAACTGTACTAAGTGTAGTAACCCTGCCTGCTCCAGAGCTGCGTGATCCACCTTGGTCATCACCTCAATCATTGCTGCAACTGCCTCCGGCCTCCGCTCGTGAGTCCGTAATCTACCAAAATCCTGCCAAAAACAATTTCATCCCCCTTGTCAAAATTCTTCATCAAATCCCTCTTCCTACTCCCATGCCTTTCTTTTTTCTTTTTTCTCTTTTTCTTTCTCTTTTTTTTCCCCTTCCCCCTCCCTCTTTCCTCCTGCCTGTGGGGTGGACCACCCCTTTCGCGGGGTGGATCCACCCTCGAGCAGCTGGTGCGGACCCACCCTTGCAGCAGGGTGAACCTGCCCTTAGCCTACCAGGGCGGACCTGCCCCCGTAGTGGGGCGGACTTGCCCCGAGCCAGGGTGGCCCCGCTGGCTTGGGTGGCACCACCGCGAGGCGGCACCACCCGCTTGGGCAGCGCCACCGCG